>APFE030399607.1:39231-78571 GCA_000404065.3 Pinus taeda
GAAGGACCTGGCTCTGATACCAATTGTTAACAATAATACTGAGAGGGGGGGGTGAATCAGTATTATTTAATTCTTTTACCAAATCTTTCTTATTTATACTTTGACTTATTTTTGCATACCAATACCATAAATAATGAGCATGAACAGGAAAATCAGACAGTCACATCAAAGAACACCAGATATAAGGTGGAAACCCAATGTGGGTGAAAACCACCTGCTGCAATATGTCTCTATCTTCTTTCAAATTAGAAACTCCTTTTTACAATGGTCTTGTACTGGTGCAGTCCTTTACCAGTACGCAGGCTGCAACCTGCTGAGAGCTACAACTCTCTCTCGTTTTCCAGTCTCTCCTGAAAGGGAGCTACAACCCCCTACTTCTTTTCAAGGACCACTTTTCATAAATTTTCAAACTGGATCCATATACATCAAATGATCATCAAGTACATGTAACTTATACAGTCAACTGTAATAACCAGATCAACAATAACAGAACAGAACCCAGAACACCTTTTCAACAGAAAAATTCAATCAACAGAAGATCTTAACACAGATATGCGGTTTTCCTTTT
Organism: Pinus taeda; assembly: GCA_000404065.3. NCBI lineage: Eukaryota > Viridiplantae > Streptophyta > Pinopsida > Pinales > Pinaceae > Pinus > Pinus taeda. Next base: position 39,800 of record APFE030399607.1, read on the forward strand.
TCTGGCCTGCGTTGCTACGCAGTTCACCTTCTGCTTCTCTACGTATACCCGCAATTCTCCTTCTTGCTGGACTGCGTGGCCACGCACTGCTCCTTTCACTGAACTGCGTACAGTACGCACCCAGTGACACTATCGCGCCGTGTACTTTCCAGCAGGTACGCACCCAAAAGAATAATCGCGCCGCGTGCTTTCCAGCAGGTACGCACCCAAAAGAATAATCGCGCCGCGTGCTTCTGCAGAAAGCACGCACCTGAACCACGGTCGCCCTGCGTACCTACGCACTGAGCCTTCGCTACTTCTGCGTACCCACGCAAATAACCTTCGGCGCCTCTGCGTACCCATGCACTGAACCTTCGGCACCTCTGCGTACCCACGCACTGAACATTCGGCGCCTCTGCGTACCTTGAACTAGGGCTGAAATAACCTCAGATGCTCAGATCTGAACTTGTGCTCAAGAGATCACCCTTCGCCAATTCGCTTCTACCTTCTCCTTTATAAATCAATCTTTTAAGAACTGAGAACCCAATAGATCAGATCTTAAGATATTCAAAGATACCAAAGATGCTCAAGCCAAATGATCTCCTTTGCTTTATATAGGCTAGCTCTTCCTCAAATCAAGGATCATGGGGCTCAATAATAATAATAAAATAATCAATACCGTGGGCCAAAACCATGATAACCCAATACTGTTGGCTAAATACCACTGAGAAACCCCACGGGTGGGCGCTTAACTGCCTTGGAATGTGTGCACTGGGGTACGCACCCCATGAATGGGTGACCCGCGTATTTGGACGCGGTCTCTGCACGGTATGGCTGCGGGTACGCACCTCCTGATCTGTTCTCCTGCGTACTTCTTTATTTTTATCAAAATGAATGGGTGTTGCCATCAAGTACAACATCTGAAACATATAATCATACCAGAACCATAATGCCAACACTATGATTATGAGATCATTTACAAGAAATGGAAAGACAATAGTGTAGTAGATGCATTATCTCGCCAATTTGAGGAGGAAAGTACGCTGCTAGAAATTTCCCTCCCCATTCCAGAATTGATTGAAGAATCTCGCAGTGAATGGTTTTCACACTCCGGGCTCTCCCAACTCATTTCTCAATTGCAGGCAGATCCAAATTCCACCAAGGGCTACTCGTGGCAGGATGATATTCTTCGCTACAAGGACAGAGTCGTAATATCACCAACATCCACCCTCAAAAGTCGCATTTTGGCAGAATTGCACTCATCTCCCATTGCAAGACATTCCGGCTTTCAGAAGACGTATGCTCGCACTAGAAGATCATTTTTTTGGACAGGCATGAAAAAGGACATCCTTACCTTCGTAGCAAAATGCGATGTCTGTCAACGCCACAAAGGGGAAACCGTCAACACACCAGGCACATTACAACCATTGCCCATTCCAGCATCAATTTGGATGGAGGTTTCTATGGATTTCATTACAGGTCTTCCAAAGTCAGGGAACAAGTCAGTGATCATGGTGGTTGTGGACCGATTGTCGAAGTATGCTCATTTCTGCGCTCTACCCCACCCGTTTACACCAACTTTGGTTGCTCAATCTTTCATGGATCAGATCTTCAAATTGCATGGCACGCCCACTTCTATTGTGTCCGACCGCGACCCGATCTTCAGCAGCAATTTTTGGCAGGAACTCTTCAGAATATAAGGAACTCAACTAAAACTCAATACTTCCTATCATCCGCAAACAGATGATAAAACCGAAGCTGTCAACAAATGTCTAGAAACCTACCTTAGGTGTTTCACTTCAGAAAAGCAACACCTTTGGGTACAGTGGCTACCTCTGGCCGAATGGTGGTATAACACCAATTATCATGCCACCACCAAAATGACTCCCTATGAAGCAGTATATGGTCAACTCCTGCCTTCACCTACTTCGTATCTCAAGGGATGCTCAAAAGTACAAGCAATGGATCAACTCCTACAACACCGCGCAACCATGCTCGCCCATCTTCGAGAGAATCTTCATCAAGCTCAAAACCGCATGAAGCAACAGGTAGACCAGCATTGCTCAGAGATTTCAAGAAGGGGATCAGGTCTTTTTACGGCTCCAACCATATAAGCAAACATCACTCAAAGACAAGGGGTGTCAAAAATCTCTCCCAAATTCTACGGACCCTATCAAGTACTTCAACGCATTGGAGAAGTGGCCTACAAGTTGGCCTTGCCACCTACTGCAAAAATCCATCCAGTTTTTTATGTCTCATGCCTCAAGAAAGTGATTGGGAACAATTGCACAATTCAGACTAGTCTCCCGGAATTGGACGAAGAAGGATCCATCTGGCTTCAACCGGAACAGGTCCTCGACACACGAGTCAAGCAACTGCGCGACCGCATGATTAAGGAAGTTCTCGTCAAATGGAAAGACACCTCTCCAGAAGATGCAACTTGGGAACCAGCCACTATTCTGCAGCAGTTTCCGCAGCTTCAGCCTTGAGGACAAGGCTAGTCTTAAGTGGGTGGGCATGTTAGGGTCCCACCCTAACCCCCTAATCTATGTAATGGGACCACGTCATAGTTAAGAGTCAATAAAGCCCATATTAATAATTGTAAGTGGTTAATCCGCAATTAATAAAGGAACCACAGTTAGTTGCAAATGGGTCGTAGTATTAGATAGATGGTATTAGTGATAAGCGGTATTGACCCGTGGTATTACTCGTAGGAGTCATATATAAAGGATAGTAACTCCCTGCGAGGAGTATTGTGTCTTATTTTTGTAATCGAGCTCTTCTCTATTGGAGGTTTCCCTCTCGAAGAGGTAAGTGAACATTTCTCTCTGAATAATAAAGTCATTTCCATTCTGTGTTCTCGGTCTCTTTTCTTCGCATATTCTGTATTTGGGTATCTTTTGCAGGTTAAGAAGCATAAATTTTTTTGGGTTGATTGATTAGTTAACTCGTTGATCATTTAGTGAGTTGAAATTACACTTCCACAACTTGGCCTTCCACTAGTTCTTCCAATAGTTAGAACTAGTTTAACAAACCATAACTCCATTTAACTAAAATAGATTGCTACAAATTAGAAATCAATCGTACTGAATTGATGTTGAGGTCCCCCAAATTGAATTAACTGAGTTAACTGAGTGACAAGTGCCATGTCACCTCACTTAACTACCTCCAAGGTTTTTGTTGAAATGGAAATTCAAATTTTCTCTAGTTTGTCCAAGGCAAAGTCAAACTCAGATTTTCTTGCTTCATTTTCAACACTTATCTCAATAAAAAAGGGATTATTATTTATCCTAATCCTTTCTCCATGGAACTAAAATTTGAATCTTGAAAAAACCTTTGTGAAAATATTTGCATCTTGTTCCTCTGTAGGAATGTATTCCAACAACATAATCCACCTCTGCACGCAATCCTATAGATGGTGATACCATATATCAATATGCTTGGATCGATCATGAAATACAGGATTTTCAGAGAGTTTGATACAAGTCTTATTATCATAATAGATCACTATTGGATCCATCATCTGACCGAAAAGTCCCACAATAATATTTATCATCTAGATCGCATCACATGTTGCTTTACTCGAAGCCATGTACTCTACTTCTGTTGTATTGGGTGCCACATATATTTTCTTCATACTGTACCAAGAAATAACTGTGGACCTAACACTTAAAATTCCTCTTTATGCACTCTTTGGGTATGATGGAGTCCCCGCCCAAACTGCAGCTGTGAATCCTTGGAATGTCACTCCCTCTCTCCATCTTCACCATAGTCCAAACTGGGTGGTGCCTTTGAGGTACGAAAGAAAATTCTTAGCTTCCTTCCAATATAGTTTGGTAGGCCTAACCATATCTTGACTTAGCTAGTTGGATGGATAACACATATTTGATTGCGTGTTCACAAGATACCAATAAATGATAGCTACCACTTCCTCACCTAAAGTAACATCCTCTTTCCTCCAACTTCTTGCTAGAGGAGTCTCCATTGGTTTACTACTCTCCATGTGGAACTTCTTCAGTATATCATTAGCATACTTTTATTGAAAGATAAATAGTTTCCCATTTCCTTGCCATACTTCCAAACCAAGAAAGTAGTGCATGAGTCCCATATCCTTCATTTGAAATTCACTTGCAAGGTCTTCCTTGCAAGATTTGATCAACTTCTCATCACTAGTTAAAATCAAATCATCAACATATAAGACAATAACCAATAATTTACCTTCTACCATAATATGATAAAGGTTTTCATTTGCTTCCCTTTTGGTGGAGCCCAACCCAGTGATATAGTTTTCAATCCTAGAGTACCAAGCACAAGGTGCTCTCTTAATTCCATGCAATGCTTGCTTGAGTTTGCACACATGCGATTCTCTGTAAAAGGTCTCAAACCCTTATGGATTCTTAATGTACACCTCCTCCTCAATAACTCCTTTGAGGAATGTTGTCTTCACATCCATATGGTGGATCTTCCACCCCATATGTAGAGCGAGTGCTATAATTGATATGATGGACGAGTACCTTGGTATTGGAGAAAATTTATCCTCATAGTCAATTCCCTCAACTTGAGAAAATACCATGGCCACAAATCTAGCCTTTTACTTCTATATGCTTCTGTCTACTACATACTTTACCTTGAAGATCCATCTCGAACCCACCACTGATTTATCTTCTGGTCTTGGGTTGACTTCCCAAACATTTTTCTTGAAAATGGAATTATATTCCTCTACCATAGCATTAACCCACACAAGTTTCTCTACTGCTTCCTTGAATGAGAATGGCTCAGTCTTTACAAGCTCAGTCTTTAGAGCCATGTTGTCAATGTATCGATAAGGTGACCTTCTCTTCCTACACTCTAAAGTGGGTGCTCCCACACTCTCTCTAACATCATTAATTTATCTCTCAGATTCCCTGGTTCTTTTCCTTCCTTCTATGGATGTTTATGCTTGAGTGACTGTCTCCACTCTCTGCTCCTCAACTTGTGGCTTCTCTACAACTTCCCAAGGTTCTTCATTTCGATCCAAAATCTCTTGATTAGGTTGCAACTAAAGATCATTGTAAAGAAAATAACTCATTTCCTCCCCCTCATCAAACTTCACATCCCTTCAGACAACTGTCATTCTGAGGGATGGAAAGTACACACGGTAGTTGTGAGGAGTTTCTATGTACCCCATAGATATCCCCATTAGTGTTGTCATCTCTAGAAAATTCCTTGATTATTTGGAGACATGACAGTTAAATGATGCTCCAAAAATCCTAAAGTGCGACACATCAGGCTTCCTTCAAGAGAAACCTTCCCCGAGTGTACCCATTCCAAAAATCTGAGGACTCTTGTTCTGCAAATAGACCACTGTGTTTCATGCTTCATCCCATAAGTGTAGTGGTAGGCCTTGTTCATGCAACATTGCCCTTGTTTCTCCCACAATACTACGATTCTTCCTCTCAACCACCCCATTATGCGGTGGGTTGTGGTGTGTTTTCAACTCTCACCAAATGCCTTTATTTTCATAGAAATTTTAAAACTCATTCAACATTTACTCACCTTGCCATTTCCTTTCTCAATAAGTGCCTTGAATTCAATGAAATTGGAGAATGTCTGATCTTTGTTCTTCATGAAGAAGATCCAACACATATGTGAGAAATCATCTACAAAAATAACATAATAGTTGTTCTTGGCAGTGGAGGTTGTCGAGAAAGGTCCATGGACATCAAAGTGGATCCTTTCAAGGATGCATGCACCTTGCTATCCTAATCATGGAAAGTGGAATTTGTGTACTTCCCCAAGGCACACCCTTTGCATGTATCCTCTGCTCTAATGCTCCTTTGGGGAAGCCTATGGAAATATCTTGCATAATCTTCAGATGTCATGATGAAAATGGCCTAGTATTCTATGCCATAGTTCACCGAGATCTTGGCTCTACACCTTCTTTGCCTTTGTGCTAAATGCAACAAAGTATTCCACATCCATCTTGTATAGGTTGTTCACATGAACCTCGATCTGATTCACTTGTCCCATGGGTATACTTCCTAGGAGTTATTTCCCTTTGCTAAAGATCACATCGTAACCCTCAATATTCCAACACTGCAACATAGATTAGTTTCTTCGTTAGACCCGAGACAAGCATCACATCCTTGATACTGAGAGGGGAGCCTAAATCCCTCTAAAAGGTGACTATACTAATCTTGGTCGCGTTGTACATTCTATCATTTCCCATATCGATGTGCATCTAGAGATCTTTCTCCTCCAATTCACTGAAAAATTCTTTGTTCCTCATCATGTGGAATGAGGCACCCAAATCTAGGTACCACACATTCCCCTTCATTGTGCTCGCCATGCATGTAATGAGAGTGAAGTCAAGATTGAATTTTGATGCCAAATATTCACTTGCCACTCCACTTGAGGTGTTCTTGCTTCGCTTCTTGTGTGGAAACTTCATGGCATAGTGCCCAACTTCATGACAGTGAAAGCACTTGATTTTTTACAACTCTTTCTTCTTGCCCCCTTAACTAGATTTTGAGTTGGATTGGGATTTATTCCCTTTCCCATTCTTTTCCTTCCTATGCAAGGCACAATTTTATTCATCGTCATACTTGTATGAAGTCTCATCTATAGTATGTCACCTTGTTTCCTCCTGTACCAAAGCATAACAAAGGCATTCCCAATTTGATAGTTTCTCCCGCCCATTTATCGAATCTTGGTAGTTGTGCGAGCTCTTGGGAAGGCTAGGAGGGCTAGGATTACCAAATCATCTTCAATAACCGTAACACAAACACTACTAAGTTCATCATGACATTATGTGAACCTGCATAGTTACTATGATATAGTGTCGTTCTTCTGCATATTGATATTTTGAAGCTTGTCCTTGAGCACCAACTTCCCGTGGTCATTACTCTTCTGGAACAAATATGTCAATTCTTGCCACATTGCATACTTAGTCTCTTTCCCATGGATATTTGAAATAATATGATCTATTACTCCCTCAAGTATGATTCTCCTCACTTTGGATACACACTTTCCATTCTTGTATATTCTTAGCATTAAATTCTATCAGTTTCTGGGTATCATTATCAACAAATTCCTTCAACCCATTATCTTCCAGCACTTCCTCAATGTGGTCCTTCCAAGCAACATAATTCAAGCTTCCCTCAAGGGAATACTTGAGTCTTAGTCCATAGAAAGCCATCCTTCTATTATTGAAGAATTGATCTTTCAAATTTGATCCTCTTGCAATAACAACTTCGAAATATTTCCTCTACTGTGAATCCTTTTCCGATACCATGTAGAAATTATTGTGTAGATATGAAACTGCTCATGTAATTTACTAAAACACAAGACTCAAATCTACTCTACTCATCTTCGGAATTCAATTTACGATCTAGAACATAAATATAAAAATATATGGATATTTATCACACATACACAAATATTTATCTAGGGGAATGGAATTTCTCAAAACCCCTTCCTATATGTATTGCATTAATAAGAGAATAGAGATGGAATACATATGTTGCTCAAGCCTAAGCACAACCTACAAGTGTATAGTTTATCCCTTTCCCTAATTGAATGACTCTCGCTAACACCTAGACAATTTTCAAGACCTCCAAGCTCCTATTTCCTTGTGTTTCTCCTTGAGGAATTAGGCCCCTATTAATTACGAAATTCGTTAATTAGAATTGTGGAATCCTTCTAGGCTCATTCTCTGACTGCATGCTCCACCTGTACACTTCGAAATAGTTTACAACTGATAGTGCATTGAATTGGAATCTCCATCTCAAATAAGTAACTCGAATTATCTACATGAATCAATTATTTTGGGCTGATTGATTAGTTAATTGGTTGATCACTGACTGAACTGAAGTTACACTTCCACAACTTGAACTTCCACTAGTTCCTCCAATAGTTAGAGCTAGTTTAATTGACCATAACTCAATTTAACTAAAATAGATTGCTACAAATTAGAAATCAATCTTTTTGAACTGAAATCAAGGTTCCCCAACTCGAATTAACTGATTTATCTAAGTGACAAGTGCCATGTCACCTCATTTAACTACCTCCAAGATTTTTGCTGAAATGGAAATTCAAATTTTCTCTAGTTTGACCAAGGAAAAGTTAAACTGAGATTTTCTTGTTTCACTTTCAACACAAAATGCAAGAACATGTAGCTATGTTGATAAGAGGATGTAATATTTGTTGTACAAACAAGCCTAGCAACAAAAGATATTATTTATATTATCCCTTTCTTGTACCCACTCATCCTTTTAAAATCATTTCCATGGACTTTGTGGGAGGTTTACCAAGGACCAAGAAGGGACATGACTGTCTATTAATGGTAGTTGATAGGTTCAACAAGATGTGTGGTCCAGTGCCCTACAAAAATACCATCAGTGGATAAGAAGCAACAAATTATTTTCTTCAAATAGGTCTGGGTGGACTTTGGGATACCAAGGATCATCATTTCAAATGGGGACACAAAATTTATTAGTTCATTTTGGGCTACATTATGGGAGAAGATGAATATGAAGTTAAAGAGGTCTACAATATTCCATCCATAGATAAATGGGTAGACAAAAGTAGTCAACATGGCTTTAGTCCATCTTTCATGGTGTTACGACCAGAAGAACCCGAAGAATTGAGATGAAAATATGATATATATACAACTCTTTTATAATAGAGAAATCCAAACCGCTACTCAAAAGTCCCCATTTAAAATTTGCTTTTGGATATTTTCCACCTTCACATTTTGATATTGCATATGGGGAGAAAGGATGAGTGAAGGAGGATCTTATAGGGGATTCCTTAAGGCACAAAAATTTGTGGAGAAGATCAAGAAAATCCACATATAGGTACAAGAGACATTGAAGAGGCCATAGGGAAAATACAAGTCCAAGCATGATCAACACAAAATATATAGGTCATTCAAGGTGGGAGTTACAGTATAGTTACAATTGAACAAGGAAAGGCTATAGGGTCCTAGTAATAAAATCAAGGCTCTACAATATGGTCCCTTTCATAAATTTGAAAATATTGGAGATAACACCTATAAACTGAGTATACCCCCATACATACAGATTTATTTATTAGTGAATATAGAGAATGTAAAACTATGTGAGCTCTCCATGCTAGCTCAGGAAGAGGAACATGTCCAACATTCTGCAAAGTATTTGGAATCACATGCTCAGGTAGAGTTGAAAGAAGATACTAGTTTTCAAAATGGGTCCAAAAATATAAGCCAAGTGCAACATGACTTTTTGCAGATTGGGTTGAAAGGAAAATTTGCAGCTAAGGCTAAATGATACACTTGAGAAAAAATGATGTAAAAAATTCCTCACCTAATTTAGCGGAAGATTTACGCAACCAAAAGCATCCCAAAATGGAGATGTGTGATCTGGATTGGATCATTATATTGTTTTTCATTCATCTCAATATTTTTAGACTGGAAAGGTGGAGGAATCAAATCCCGGGACCATTTTTACTGTTCAAGACCTAATTTCGCAAATTGATGTCTAGAACCTTCTAAGAGAAATATGATTCAATAAATGGTAATTTTTTGGGATTAAAAGTTTGTCACATAAATGTGGCACCTTTGTATTCTATTCTACAGACATATAACTTTCCAATGATACAATAATTTCCTCAGTCAAGGTCCGTATGCAAAATTTATGCCACTGAAAAGTTGACCTTCCTATTTTTACCACCATAATTCAAGAGGATGACACATCAACCCCCATTATTTATGGAAAAGGGGATATCCATGTGATAATGATGATGAAGAAGTATCTAAAATGGTTCATAATATAAACCATTCAAAATCTCCCAAGAATGTTAGTTTACTTCAAGGAAAAAACTAACTACAGGTATTTTTGAGTTTTTATAAAATTAAAAATAAAAATGATTATATATATATTATATAATATATAGTATTATTCAGAACCAAGGTAGATTCATCTTAACTTTATATTTCTCAAGTGTTAAGAGTAATCAGATTTCTCAAGCTGCAAACCGTTTTTCAAATTTTACACTTAAAATAAAGTTTAATTTTAAAAAATTTGATCATAAGAACTTAATATTTTCTCCATTTATTTAAATATAATTAACTTAATATAAATATTATTTTCGTTTATTTTATTCTCCCTTATAGCCATAATCATTAATCACCCTATAGTGTATATTATTTATTAGTTGAACAACTCCATTGCTAAAATTCATATTTCTTAATAACTCTTCTATCTCGAGAACAGTCGATGGTGTTCCCTTGCACAAACAATTGTTTCTCTTCAATCAACTCTTGATTAAAACGATCTATTGTTACATCGTTTAGGGATCATGGAGCATTGTTATTTCTTGATTACGAGTCTCTCGAGACAGTCCCTTTTTTATATCTAAATTTGAGTCTTTATTTTCTTGGAAGCCAATTAAGACCTTATAATATTTCATTCGTTTATATTTTCTATGGTATAATCAATGGTATATGGGGGACAATAAATGGTAATTAATAGTATTTAGATACCTTTGTCAAAAGTTTTATTCCATGACCCATTTGTAATTTTTAATATGTTAGTCGATGATTACTAGATTTTAAATTAGTGAAACAGGAGGGTACTTTCTCATCATCTGTAATTTGTGTGCTTAGTTTCTAATGAATATATGGCTCAAGTCTTTTGGCTTTGCATATTGAGTTTCATTCAATGATCTTATTTTTTATTATTAGTCCCTGTCTCAACATGGGACTATAGCGATCGATATCGATCCAATTTCATATTAATTTGGGCGTACTGAATCATTTAACCAATGTTTTAAATAAACATTTCGTCGTTTCTTTTGTTTTATCCAAAGTTTTGTGTTCAAGGTCTTATCGCCGGGACCGATTGATTATACGCTTGCAAACAAACTTTTATCCAAACTTTTAACTTGCACCTCTTATTGCCGGGGAGACTGCATGATTTTGATGAAACTTAGGATAATTGGTTTGAAATTTAAAAAATGCATATTTTGATGAAACTTAGGATAGTCACTTTGAAATCATGGGACGTGGAGAGTGAGGCGCTGCATGCAATGCATCTGTTCCGTGCTGTGTCATCGTGTTGTATTGTACATGCAAGGAGACACGCTCGTTTTCTTCCCTGGCCTTCATAAATACACCATTACAAAAACACTTGCATTCCGTTCATCACGGGAAGAAACACAGAAAAAGAAAAAAGCAATGGGTGTCTTTTCGGCTTCCATGATGCTGCTAACATTTAAATGGTTCGGTTTATCCGTCGCCCTGCTCCTCCTCCTCCTTCACTGGGGTATTCCCAGTGTTCATGGCCATGAGGACAATATGTATGGAGGGGGCGTGCAACAACAAATGCGGTCCTGCGACCCTGAGAGATTGTCTGATTGCCGCGACTGCTTGCAAAGACGGAGGGAGCAGCGATCCGAGAGATGCTGCAACGAATTGCAAAGAATGTCTCCACAATGCCGATGCCAAGCGATACAGCAAGTGCTCGATCAATCTCAATCGTTTGATTCAACCACAAAGGATCTCTTCATGGACTCTAATTCTCAGGAAGATGCACCACTTGATCAATGTCGTCGCAGCCGCGAAGGCTGTGGAAGAGAAGGGCAGGAGGAGGAAGTGCATAGAGTAGAACACCTTCCGAATACCTGCAACGTACACCAGCCCCCACGCCACTGTGATATTCAACGCCGTTCTCGTAAGTTATTTGATCAACGCTACTAAATATTGACGAGTATAATTAAGTCGCGTGATTAAGTCCAGTAAGCCGCGGTTTAGCTATCAGTATAACGTAGCTCTGTAATTTTTTTCATTCATTCATGCTAATGTTATTTAATCCCCGTGTGAATGATGAATTTAATTCATTATTGTTTTACTGGTTGTGTGTGGACATGCTATGTCATGACGGGCAGTTTTAATACAGTGCTTCAACAAGGTGTTGATTCAGTACACGCAACTTGGACTGGTCTGGTTCTGCCATAAAATTCATCTCTAAATATGGATGTATTTCACTGTGTACCAGCCATGAGACAACCTCAAGCGGTAGGTGATAGCATAGCATGATTCTTACCCAAGAATCTGGATATTTCTGCTACAGTTCGGTGAGAGTTTGAACTCTTGGCCTTGAACTTCCACCATTTATGCTCGCCTATCTTCTTGTAGGCTTGACGAGGAACCTGACTGACCTGACAAGGTTTGTTAGCTCCCCATAGTGATGATTCATCCCTATGACCCTTTGATCTGCGCATGCTAGAAACACCTGCACTCGACACCGGCTAGAGGGGGCACGTGGGCTTCATGCAAGCCCCTACATGCTTACCAACAAGTTTTCCCTTGATTGATGCCACATGTTTATGTAGTGTTGTAGGTTCAGGTGGATTGCCAATGTATTTGTCTTTGGTTATGTGCATATTAGTGTATAAAGTTATTTCTATCTCTATCTTTATAATTAAATAAAATTAAAAATTCATTTTCATTATCCAATTCCATCTGATGAGTAAAATCTGCCTGGCAATTAAAAGCTATTGATCCCCGGGTAATCTGTTCCATTGAATATACATAAATATTTGTTTTGCCGAATAGAGATGTTTCGACGTAAATAGAAAATAGAACAAGCTGCTCTATAATGTCAAAACACTATTAGGTAAACCCTGTTTCTTTCATTTCAAATTGGCTTTGATTGGAAAGCATTTAATTGTATGAATTTATAAATTGTTTCATCATAGTCGGTTCCCTAAGATTCTGTATAAATAATCCTTTCACGGGTGTGACTGAATGAGAAATATGTATGTATTTATACCAACTTTTCTACTTTTCCATGTGAGTTATTCCTCACCTTTATTGTGTTTTGACCACTCAGCTCTTAACTTTACCATGAAAATTTTGTGCAAAGAATAGCCAACGATGAGTCAAGTTAATTGAATTAAATGCGTAGCCTACACACCACTTCTTAACTTTAACATGAAAATTTTGTACAAAGAATAGCCAACGATGAGTCAAGTTAATTGAATTAAATGCGTAGCCTACGCGCCGCTCATTAACAGGGAAATCACTAAACTACTGCCGACGAATAATCGGCAAACGTCGATTTCACATTAAAAATTTCTATCCCTTTCAATATTCACAAGTAGATAACTCTATCCAAACTACTCTGGGAGTCGGCAAACGTCGATTTCACGTTAAAAATTTCCACCCCTTTCAATTTTCACAAGTAGATAACTCTATCCAAACTACTCGGGTGATTTTAGGTTCTGGAATATTTGGGATAATCTTTATTTTATTTTTATGATAATTATAAATTATAAAATGTCTGTTGCTTGTAGATTAATTGGTAATAGTTATGAAAATGAAATCTTAAAATTAGTTTGAGTTAAAATTTTGTACTATTTCTAAATTAAACACCATAAAAAATGTAGTACTATCAAACATAAAAAAAAAGTTATAAAATATTTTATATTATTAAATTTTCTAGTATGATGTCTTTTTTGACAATACTTTGCTTAGTGAAATACGAGTGTAAAGCTAAAAAGAAATGTAAAAGAAGACAACTTTTAAGATAGACTCTCAGAAAGGAAAGATAAACAGAGTGCAAGACTGATAAGTTTCCATGGAGATATTTCATGATGATCATAGAGCTTACGGAGGAACAGAGAAATAAAATGTAACTGCGTTTAGTTTTAACAAAAGTAAGAGAAATAAAATGTAACTGCGTTTAGTTTTAACAAAAGTCTGTAGGTTTTTTTTGTTGAAAAAAATTCCATCTGATGAGTAAAATCTGCCTGGAAATTAAAAGCGATTGATCCCCGGGTAATCTGTTCCATTAAATATACATAAATCTTTGTTCTGTCGAAAAGAGATGTTTCGATGTAAATAGAATACAGAACAAGCTGCTCTGTAATGTCAAAATTTGAATACTTTTAATTTCAAAATCCCCCATTATTCATCCTCCAATTCCGATGAAATTGGCGGACGAACAAGAACTTTGGATCCGTGAATAGACTACCTACTTCCCTCCAATATCTACAAATTTTTGCTCCCACAAATACTCAGATTCCATGTTGGACGGAGCGGTAAGAGACGACACTGGCAGTGTCACAGACGCCACGTGTTGCTTGTTGTTTGTTGTGGCAGACCCCGGCAGGGACTACTGCCACGGCATTGGCTCCCTTGTTACATTGTTACATTTATAGGGAAGGTTCTACCTATAAGAAATTTACACAATTTGAAATAATATAATGCATTATTTGAAATAAGATAATGTATGGATATTAATAGAGTTTATGGTTTATTTTTTTTTTCTATGTAAGGTTAATCTATTAATATGATACAAAAAGTAGTTACAAAGTTTCCTGGCTAGAAAGGGACCCGGCCTTAATAAGCATGCAACCATGAAAGTTGTCTGAGACTGCCCCAATAAAGGGGAAACTAGTCCAAAGGAAAGTATTTCCAAAAAACAGCCAGATTTAACCCACAATTTTCTTGACGAGGCCAACCGATCAAAACCAACATTAGAAATCACCCAAAAAACAACAAATTATCCTAATTGGACCAACCAACCAATAGATTACCCTAAGGACACATAAAACTTAACAGAACTAAACCCAGAACTAAAAGAAATGCCACCTGGCAGGCATGACATGAGTCGCTAAGTCTTTTGGAGCATGTTCCTCCACAATTGGACACACCCAATAATCTGGGTTGTCCGACTTGCCACGTCCCATCGCCTGCTGTCCTTCCTCCCTACTTCCGGCCTCAACCTTCGGGCTTGACGTGTCATCCAGATGGCTTTCCATGGCCTGCGTGTCATCTTGAATGCCCATCTCAACATGCAAGCTACCAACAATGACTTTACCATGCCATCTATTCTGACCTCCATTACCATCCTGCTCGTCATTGTTGGCCCGGTTCCTTCTTGGGCCAACTTGGTGCGTCTCCTCCATGGAAATGGTCATGGGAATGTGCTACTTAGTCTCTTCCGTAGTGGAGATGGATACTCTGGTGACAATAACCGGGCAATTCAGAGAGCTGCGGAATTGAAACTGCGTCGTGTGAGGAACCTGATGTAGAGGCAGAGGAAAGGTTGCAGTGCGAATGACCGCCGCTTCACGTCTTGAGCTATGGAGGCTTGCTCTACGTCTGTCACTCCTGGTATTTGGATACTGACCTGCAAGACTGTAATGGTGGGGATTTTCAGCAGAGGAGGCAGGGGAAGTGGAGTTATGGCTGTGAAAAGCTAGGGAGTGAGAACTTCCACCCCGGGGGCCACCGCGTTGGCTACGCATTCGGTGGTGGACCATGGTGGAAATAGGAACAGTTAAAGGGTCAGGAGGAGTAGAAGAGGAGGTTACTGAGTGCTGGAGGATGTGAGCTGAATTGCAGAGGTTTGTATGGGAATGGTGGAAGCCATTACCCAAATCTAGACAACTCACAATCCAGCATCTACCCCCAGTGCTGGTTCGTTTAGTTAGCTCTCCCGCATGCAGAGGGCATGCACAGTGAAACAGGGGTAGAATGACAAGATTGTTCTCCGACTCCATGGTTGTGTAGGTTATGGCCTTGCCTCGACTAGAGTAGGCATTAAATGTCGCCTGCAAGGTGCCATGAATGTCATTCATGGTGACCTTGGGATGGTTGCAAAGGGCCATGTGGCCACCCCGTCTGCTGTCGCCTCATCTCATCAACATAACAATCTTAATTAACACCCACATCTGGGGAAATGGTAGTGGGCTTAGCTGGGTTTAGACTAACTACTCGCACAACGAGCTATGACCTTGCTCGAGATCAAACGCAAGACCAGTTCGTCATGACGAGGCCGACTTTACTACTACGCCACCTCCATGACCTTAAAAGGTAATGCGCTTGGCCTAGTTTAGACTAACTACTCGCACGACGAGCTACGACCTTGCTCGGTATCAAACACAAGACCGGTCTGTCATGACGAGGCCAAATTTACCACTACACCGCCTCCACGACCTTGTCTATGGTTTATTATAAGGTAGGCATATTTTAAATATAAAAGAAAAAATAAAAAAAATTAATTGTGGGTATAATGGGATAGAAATAAATAATCATGATAAAAAAAAATTAGAGGAATAAGTTTTAAGTTGTAAACTATAGGGTATAAAAAATATTTAGTGAAATAGGTGAAGAATTTAACTGAATTTTAAAGAGAGGAATGTTATTAGTTTCTTAGGGGAGGGACTATATTTAGTACAAGAGATCTGCATATTGTGTGATGACATATCTTAATTTAATTGGCATAGGAGTATTTGTATTTATAAAATCTAGCTAAAAACATAAAAACATAAAATCTAACTAATTAATTGAGCGCATGAGAAGTAAGATCAGAGACAACAATAAGGGAAATGTTGTCATAATTAATGCAGTAAAAGTCATCATGTGTGCAAGAAAGGAATTAAGGTTAGAAATAGAATAAAACAAGAAAGAGAGGATTTAGGTTATTATAGCATGGTATTTGGTTTTGTTTCTAGTAAAGAAAGGATATTAAAGGTCAAACGAATATGGATTGTTTTAACCATAGAAAATAAAACAAGGGAGAAGAAAATACTATGGCTTGGATTTTATGAATTAGAAGGTTGTTTAGATGATATTATTTAGTAAGAATAGAAGTGATTTGTGAGAAGTTGGATTGAGGAGAAAAAAGATTTAGAGTATAAGGGTGATAGTAAGACATGGTTTTAGGAAGTGAAGCTAAGCTATTGAGAATCCAATAATACTTATATAGAATTTTTTGATCCATATGTATTTTAGTAGACATTAATGTGAATAAAAAACACATAATATAAATCCATGAATTATTGTATATTATATCTTGAATAATATTTTTATTTCCATTTCATTGTCTTTCATGTATATTTTACACTATTACACACAAATAAAACTATTGTTTGATCCTAAATTCTCATATTTTGGAGATCAAAACTCATGATGATTTAAAAGTAACAAGAGGAGCTGCAGGGCAGCAAGTCCCTGCCCTGAGCTGGGAAAAAGCAGCCTTACAGTTAAAGCTGGGAAAAAGCAGCCTGTTAACTTAAGCTTGAGCCATTGCGGGAAGAGTTCCAAATGCTTCATGTGAAGTAGACTGAAAAGCTTACCAGTTAACTTAGAGTCTCAAACAGAAAACCGCTAAGATTTCAACATGCATCCAGGCTTAGAGGATGAAACTATGGTCAGACATTTGCAGCCGCTTCTGATACAATGTGGACATTGATCAGTGGCCGCCATTGTTAGTAGGGTGATTGTTTGAGAGTTGCATAAGAAAATCGCCGGTGAAATGTCGTTGCGAACAGAGCATCACGTACTGCACTCCTTGGCCACTGGCTATGCAAAGTTGACACCAGGCATCGAGTTTCTGCAAGACCACGTGAAAGCTTAGTTATGAGCAAAAAGACGTTGGAACCGGGTATACGAATTACAATGGCCTATTTAAGCATAACGGTATATACTCGGTATTAAATTTTATTTCACCCGGAAATTCATGCCCTTTACGGAACGTTGCAGGTTGCAACATCCTCCAGGCAAAACCAATTATCTGAAAGCCAGGGCGCACATTTTCTTTGCATATTACACGATAAAGCAATGAGAAATTGCCGGAATTATGTGGAAAACAGAGACATTATAGACATGAGCATTTGAGAATGTGTACTTGAACCCGTGAACGGTAGTGCTATTTCCATGCATTAGCAAATTTGAGTTTAAAAAAGACTAAATTCTAACAATATTTTATCTAGAAAAAATTAATACCTATGTAAACAATGCCTTGTCATGGAAACATCAGGATGAAAGCTTATGAAACAGATATAGTGTTTTGAAACCCAGCTCGTCCATCATTTTCACAAGAGAGAACAAACTATGTCTCTGCCAGATATCTATGCATTATTTACTCTAACCAGTGTAGAAAGTTGTTTTTGACTCTTGCCTTTCGACATTTTTCAAGAAATATTTCTGGTTTACCAATAAACATTGTGAAAATGTATGTTTTTCTATCCACATTTGACATTTTGTTCTTACGGTTAGTTTTCTTTAGGTTAGTAATAAAAAAATCTGGCAAATTTCCTTGGAACTTTATCAATACCTGCATAAATCGCAACGAGCCTCGGGTTTATTTAGTTATTGCTTCTAAAATATCTGGAACACTGTATAGAAAAATAAAAATTTGAATAACCTTCCGTTTATAGCTTTATCGCAGCTCGTGTCAGTATCAATGTTTCTAGACCTGTAGTGTGTTCCTCAATAAATAAATATATTTTGTGTAAAGAACATATGTAATTTGTAACCATATGTTATGGCAGTCTTTGACTACAAATATATAAAAATTAAATATATAACTGAAAAGCTTTTTCATATCTGGCCATCTAAAATACAATTTTTTAATTTAAAGGTTCCACGTCAGCCCACTATTATCCAGAAGAGGTTACATGTCTCGGAGCAACGAGTGTTCTAACTTGCAGTTTGCATGCACTTCACGTGTCCTTGCAGCATCGGGACGACGAAGCCACCCTCTTGTCCAAGCTCCCACGTCATGGCTTCAATCTGCGGGACCTGCTCAAGAATCAAAGGTTTCAAAAACTACTGCCATTGCTCTCCGCTCTAGCGTTCTCTGCTCCGGCGTTCTCGGTGATACAGCTGACCTCTTGATCAACTTCAGCAGGGACACCGGTATCTCTGTGCAGGTCTCTACAGGTTCAGGAGTTTCCACAGCCGGAAATTCTAGACTGGAATATCACTTAACAGCAAAAAACAGTGATCTACATAGCCAGACTGTGCTCCTGAATGGGAACATTTTGGAGATAACGCCTGATGGTAAGATACCCTCTTTACCAGCGGTGACAGTTCCTGCTAATGGACCAATTATTGTAGACCCTCTCTCTATAGCATTCGTACAGCTTCCGTATGTTCGATTCATAGCGTGTAGGTGATAGGAATTGGCTGTAGATCAAAGCTACCATTCAATTGGTTATTTTAGCTGAAATTGGTTGGCTGCTATTGTTGTCAAAGAGATGTTTGATCGGCTCAATGGCCCATGAATATATTTTCAGCAAATAAAAATGTGTTGTCTTGGATTCAGATTGGGATGATTCTTTCGCTTTTTTCTAAGTTCCTTCCCAAAAATATTATGTTTTTGGAAATTGTTTTCTCATTGACATATCATTTGTTCATTTCTCATCATTCTCATGTTTCTGGTCATAGTAATTTGCAATTGAATGTATTTACAGTATTTATAGGGTGGATCTTGATGCAGTTTTTATGGCTGCAAGTCTGCGTGGAAGGGAAGGTTGAAAGAATATTTCATTAAGTTTAGCAAACTATTTGGTATGATCTAGAATAACAAACTAATCCAGGGAGGCGATGTTTATTGATGTTGACTATTCATTCAACGAGTCTGCAAGTGTGATAACAATATAGTAATGATAACGTTTAAGTTTTCCATTAGATGCCCTGAATGTACAATCCACCTATTGAGCATCATCCCGTCAGTCAATTTGCGGTCTAGCTAATAGCAACATCCCACCAGTCAATTTAAGCATGCTTTGCCCTGGGCACAATTTCCACGAGGGAAATGGTCATCTGGCCAATACCTTTATCCTACCAATCCTTGCCTACCTAAAAAGCAAACTCAATCAACCACACAGAAGTTAAATTTGGGGATTTTATTTACTATCATATGCAGGTCAATCAAATTGTATTCGGTATAGAATGTGATGTCTATCAAAGTTTCGATTTGTGGTTAGCAGTAGTTTTCGAGCATACAATGCAGGTCAATCAAATTGTATTCGGTATAGAATGTGATGGATTTGTGGTTAGCAGTAGTTTTCGAGCATACAAAGTCTCTGGTTAGGGATTGGACTATAAGATCTCTAGATATTAAATTTCTTTACTTAATTTTCATGACTAAATTCTTGTTAGAGAAAATGAATTTATTGCAGGAAGCAGGGAATTACTTGGTGAACCTGAGATTTTAGGCCGTTCAAGCATTGCTGAAGCTGATTTCTATTGCTGATAGAAACTTCTTCGATATTCTCTGTTCTTTTCTATCTGTTAT
Source organism: Pinus taeda (assembly GCA_000404065.3). Taxonomy (NCBI): domain Eukaryota; kingdom Viridiplantae; phylum Streptophyta; class Pinopsida; order Pinales; family Pinaceae; genus Pinus; species Pinus taeda. The sequence continues at coordinate 59,833 of APFE030399607.1, forward strand.
TTTCTGTCCCCCTCGAAATTTCCAACTCGGTCGGCAAACCCTGAAGACTTGGCACAATGCCTTGAAGCCAAGCTTTCTGCGGTTGAGCTAAAGAACGCCTTGAAGCCAAGCTTCCTGCGGTTGAGCAAAAGAGGTATTCTTTTAATCACACAGAAACATCAGTTTCTCCAAATAGTGTAATCATACAGAAATAGAAGTAGAACAGATTTAACCATTATTTTCTATTTTATAAAATATGTCATTGCAGCAATATACCTGGTATGCAACGTTACTTCTTGCAGGGTGGAGCGGGCAGGAAGCCACCACCGAGAGCTGAGAGCTATGGTGCAGGATGGAGCGCAAGGAGGATATGAATTAGCAAGTTGAGGGTGAAGGCGTTTTAAGGGTTCCATGCAAATTGACACGCACTGCTTCCAAGCAAATTGACACGCCCCCTGTTTAATAAACCTACGCCATATCCATTTCTCCGTAATGTTAGCCAATTAACATTAAATGTTAGCCAACTAATGCTATCCCAAATATAGCATTACTTCAGGGAGGCGAAGCTGTACTAATTAACCAAGTGATTTCCGAACATTTCCCTAAGTTTTCAGATCGTCTACCTCGTACTGAGGCCAAATAAGACGATCGTTGCTGCCATTGGTTACACGCATCGACAAACATAAAATTTAGTGGGACATATCGCCAAACTTTGGTTTAACTTTGGTTTAACAAAAATAGATTTCTCGGTTCCTGTGTCAGACTAATGCAATCTAAAGGAATCGATTACTATAGTCCCTGCCAGGCTCGGAGGGCAGGGACTAATAACCAACTAAAATTTAATAATTTTATAGCTCCTAACTACCAAATTAATATTAAAAAGTATCTCCTCACTTCTTTACCATTAATGCTAATATAACTTTAACTCTAATACATATTCCCTACCTTTTTATATTATTTTTTTTTATCTTAAACTTTATCACACATGATTTTTAATCCATCTTGGATTTCCACATCCGTCCTCTTCTCATTCAAGATAATATTGCTAGCGATTTCCACATCCATCCTCTTCTCATTCAAGATAATATTGCTAGCTTTATCTTTGTTTCTTTGGTTTTGGTTTTGATTTAGGTTTATCTTTTTCAAGTTTGACTTAAGTGATTACATTTTATTGTAGTTGTAAATCTATACCTTATCTGTTTAATCAATCGTTCTTTTGATATTCTAACATAAAAGGAAGCCTTGAACCGTTGTATGTGAAATGGGACGTCCATGCTTCCCATAAGAAAAACTATCATTTCTAAGTGTATCCTTCGTTCTTTGCTTTTATTTGGATTTATCCTCTTCAAATTTGATAATTGTAAATATATACCTTCTTTGTTTAATCCATCATCCTTCTAATTCTCTACTTAAAAGGAAGGCTTAAACGAGTGTCCGTAAAATGGGATGTACATCCTTACATTAAAAAAAAATGATATCATTTATTTTAAATTATTTTTGTTTTTTTTTTTTTTTTTAAGCTGAGTAGGACCTTTTCTATTAACATAAAATAATATTTACAGCAACATCAGGGTGGTCTCACCCCGCCCCGAAGGGAAACCGGGTATCTTGACCATCCAAAGTTTGTCACATCAAAACAAAAATAGAAATTAACCACCTGTTCAAACCATGTTTCATGTTCTGTTTCTGTTTCTATTTCCATACTATTGCCTCTATACTGCTTCCTATATATAAAAAACATCATAAAATTTCATGCCTACATAAAAACAAAAAGCGAGAAAGCTCCCAGAACAGCGAGACATGCCTTTGATCATTGCTTTTCAGGTTCAGCTTGCTGGCCTTTTTCCTTTTTCACCAGCACTCCACTTTCAACGAGCTGATGCTGCAGATCCTCCAGTCTTTTTTCTTGCAGGAGCATGGTGATGGCTATGTCCTTCAATTCTTTTTTCACATTAGGGAGACTCTGAACCATCTCAGCCATCTCCATGGCTACCTGTTCTAAAGCTTTTTCCATGATCCTTTTCATGACCCAATACAAATGAAGAGACTGTTTGTAGAGGGTCATTCTTCCTCTGGTATGGCCAGGATCAGGCATAGTAGCATTCCGATCTTCCATCTCTTCTTCAGATTGAGCCTGGATGGCTTCTTCTTCCCAATGCTCCATAATTCTCCTGATCTTGGGGTTTGAATTCTCCCTGTACTCCTGCTCAGCAATTCTGATTCTGTCTCCAATAGTTTGTCTTGTCCGCCGGTTACCATCGCCCACAGCAGGCTCAACTTCCGCCTCCATGGGTGGGCTGCATTGACGCCCCCTCCGTCCTCTTCTCTCCGCCACGTCCTTTCTCTGGCGCCTGCCTCGACCCCTTCGGCCTCTTCCTCTTCTGCCTCTGCCTCGTAGACCTCCCCTGCCCCTGCCAGCAAAACGACCTGTGCCTTCGTCTGCATCCTCACTATCCTCGCCCGGTAGCCTTTTCCATCGATTTTTCCAGGTCTCCTCTTCCTGGATTCCCTTCTGCTCCTCGCTCTCCTCTTCTGATATCTCTAAAACCTGAATATGCGGGTTCCCTTCGGCTTCCACTTTTCGCTTGCCCTTCATATCTGCTGTGAGTTTGCGTTGGTCTTCAGGCCCCTTGCTGCACATCCATCTTCCCACGCTCCCACTGCCTTCCGCCTCCATTATCCTCCTTCCTATGCAGTTTACTCCGCCCTCCTTCCTTTCCATAACTTTCAAAACACACCAGCGCTCAGGGTATCTATATGCAGGTTGCATGTGTTCCTCACGGCAAATAACCTGTCTCCTTCCTTCAGTCTTAACACTCATCTGCTCGTCGGTATCATTACCGAAGTTATGGTTGCAGATAATCCCGAAGCTCGTCGCATAATGGAATGATCCTCTCGCCGTCCTTCCGTCCCGTCCAATGCTCAGAACACCTGCGCCACTGAACCAAGGACTTGCACTCTCCCTCTGCCGGCCGCTCCACTTGCCTATTGCACTCATGCCTTGATCATCCTCGGCTATGACTTTGTTCGTGCGCCGCCAGAACATCAATGAACTCTTCACCAGCTCATCCAGCCCGATCGGGCAATCAGTTTCCTTCTGTAGAACTCTTTGTTGCTTCCTCATGATCATGGTTTAAAATAGTTTTGAGCCCTTCCCATCTGTGATCCCTCTCCAGTGATGACCAACTTCTATCCAGTTTACTACCTGCTTCCTTGCTACCCCAATTTGCAAGGAAATCCGCCGCCTTGTTCCCATCTCGTCGGACATGCTTAATGGTTTTATAATCAATCTTGTTTAGCATTTCCTCAATGTCTTTTATGATGGCTGTTGTCCTCCAACTTTTAGCAACTTTATCCCATCTCTGCCCATCCTTGAGTTTCCGCAACATCTCAGTCGTGATTTACGAATCCCCTTCAATTTCCAGGTTCAGGTATCTATTTCGAATAGCTATCCTCAAGCCTTCGTGCACAGCCCAAAGTTCAGCTTCATTGTTTGTCATCTCTCCTACCCATTCAGCAAAAACCCACCTAGTTTTTCCTTCTCCATCCCGGAAAATACCACCGAGACCTGCCGGGCCTGGGTTACCCTTCGAAGCTCCATCGAAGTTTAGTTTAATGGAATGAATCCCGGGGTAGCTGAAACGATTTGGACTTTGGACCTGTGGGTTGCTTTGTCTCTCTTTTCTTGGATAGATCAGATTGAATTCTAGGTTTAGCAGTGAGGCTATTCTCCCTTCCTGTTGGTCCATCTTCCAATCTTCCTCGTCCCACTTGTCTGGCAGCACAGTTTCCCTGATTGCTTTACTTATCTCTTCCCAAACCTTTTCTGGCCTGCTGTTTTGCCCCCTGAAAATTCTTTTGTTGCGTTCCTTCCATATGAACCAGATTACAAAGCCAACGGCTAGGCTCCATATTCTTCTGACCACTTTACTTTGGAATTGCCCTGTTCCACATTGTCCTATGGTCAAGCGGATGTTTGTCTGGTCTCTCATTGTTCTACCAAATAGCCCTCTGATCTTTTCCCAGATGTTTTATGCGAAAGGACACTTATTTAGAAGATGTTCTTGATTCTCTGCTTCTCTGTTACATAGGCTCCATCTTGACGGGCCTTGAAAACCCCTTTTTATGATTTTATCCCATGTTAAAATCTTTCCTTTTCTAACCAACCAGGCAAAGATTGTGACTTTTGGCCACCATTTTCCTTCCCATATCTTCTTCCAATCTTGATCTTCTTCATCCTGATTTTGCCTTGTAGTTAGGAAGTAGGCTTCCTTTACTGTGAAAGATCCTCTCATTGTTTTGCCCCATCTTAGGATGTCCTCGCTAGTCCTGTTTCGAATTTTCCTGAGATCCATCTCTCTAAGGTAACCTTCCTCTATCTCCCTATTTATGTTGTCAGTCCATTCTCCTGGTTTTTTCCACTTTCTCCATATTTCTCTGCTCTCTTCTTCCACCCAATAGTCCTTTACCTTATCCATCCCTAGCCTCCGAGCTCTCTGTTGAAGGTCTTGAAGGGTTTGTATTTCGTTCATCTTTCTTTTCTGCTGCCATCCATCTTCCCAGAATTTAGCTTTCTCTCCCCCCCGAATCTCCCAAAAAGCATATTGCTTAATCAATTCTCTGTTCTGGCTTGCCAAGTTCCAAATTGATGATCCTTTTGGGGTGTTCTGGATTCTCAGTTTTTCCTCTATTTGTTCCGGCATATTGTATTTGTATTCCCAAATATTCTTCCATATGTCTGTCCCTCCTTGCAGCCACCTCCACCATAATTTAGCCCCTATAACCTTATTCATAGTTTCAGGGTCTCTCACCCCCAAACCTCCTTCTTCCTTCCTTTGGATCAAATTTGCCCAAGAAACGAAGGCCCATTTTCTCTATTGAGTTGGACTGCCCCATATAAAATTTCCGAAAATCTCTCTTAGTTTTGCACAAATGCCTTTCGATGCTGCTCTTATAGACAGGGTATACACTGGAATTGATTGGAGAACAGCCTTTAGGAGGACTATGCGGCTGGCGATGTTCAGAGATCGGAACGACCAGTTTGATAACCTTTTTTTTATTTTGTCATTAACCTCCAGCCAGTTCTTCATGCGTGTTGGGTGGATGTCCAGTTGATTCCCTAGGTACTTAGTAGGAAGTTCTCCTTGTTTGAATCCCAAGGTTCTTGTGAGGTGAGCCTTAATTGCCTCCGGGGTATTAAAAATGAAAGTGCATGATTTATCCTTATTGATCTCCATGCCAGATGCTTCCGAGAAGATCTCCAAAACTTCCTTGATTATTCTGACTTCCCTGAGGCTGACTTCTCCGAATAGCATTATATCATCAACAAATTGTTGATGTGTGATGGCTAAATTGTTTCCCCAAAGCTTTAAGCCTCTGAGCTTATTTCTCCTAGATTCTCTTTTTATAATTCGCCCGAGACCATCTGCTGCTAAAATGAAGAGAAAGGGTGATAAAGGGTCACCTTGCCTTATTCCCCTAGAGGCGTTAAAGGGTTTTGAAGGATTACCGTTGACCAATATTGAGAAAATGGGGGTGGAGACCATACTGAAAATCCATTCAATCCAGCGCTTTTCAAAACCGTATGCTTCCAACACTGCACAGAGGTATCTCCAGTTCAGGCGATCGTACGCCTTTGAGAGATCCAACTTAATCATCATTCCTTTCCTCTTATGTTGGTTGAGGGAGTGAATCATCTCTTGAGCCACCACTAGACCATCTAGAATTTGCCTTCCTTCAACAAAGCCCGTTTGTTCAGGGGAGATGATGCTTGGAAGGAGCGGTTTAAGTCTTTTTGCCACCAGAGTTGCAATTATTTTATACATGACGTTGCACAGAGCAATTGGACAGAAACCTTGAGCTTCCTCAGAGTTATTAGTTTTAGGAATTAAAGTTAAAAAGGTGGGATTCATACCTGACCACATTCTGTTCTTTACCCGAGATTCTTCGACCACTTCCAGGATGTCCTGTCCTAGAAACTACCAGCCAGCTTGATAAAATTCAGCCGTGAATCCATTCGGTCCCGGTGCTTTTCCTTTTTTCATGTTCATAACTACCTCTTCGACTTCTGCTAGTGTCGCTGTGCGCATGAGTCCTTTGTTCTACTCCTCTGTGATCATTTTTGGGATTTCCTTACAAATTTGATTGATTGCTGCCCCTCTGTCATCCTGGGATTCAGTGAGGATCCCCTTATGATAGTCATTTAGGACTTGCTCTATTCCGTCTTGTTCTATTACTTTCTCTCCGGCTTCATTTTTAATTGAGAAGATCTGGTTCCGTTGCCTATGTTGAATCATTGCTTGATGGAAGAATTTTGTATTCCTCTCTCCTTCCATAAGATCTCCTCCTGTTTTCTCCTTTCCTCCAGCTGGCTTATTAAACTGCTCTCCTCCTTACACCTTTCTTCATCTCTTCCCTCCAGGATAATTTGCTGCTGCACCTCCTCCATTGCCTTTTCAAGTTTTTGCTTTTCCTCAAAGATATTCCCAAAGTCCTCCTTGTTCCATTTTCTAATTTTGTGTTTCATCTCCTTAAGCCTTAATTGGAAAGTATGCATTTTGCATGTCCTCTGACTTGACTTTGGATCCACCATTCTTCTAATTTATTTAGAAAATCCGGGTTTCTGAGCCAAAAGGACTCAAAGCAGAAAGGTTTCTTGTTGTTGATTTTTTTAATGTCAATTTCCAGACAAATCGGCCAGTGATCAGATCCTAAGCCTGGGAGAATTTTGGCCTCTATGAAAACATCTTTATTCAGAACTTGCTCAGATAGGAGGAATCTATCCAGCTTTGAAGCAATCTGATTCCTGCCACCCCGCCTATTGTTCCAGGTGAACACCCCATTTGTTGTTGGGGTGTCTACTAGTCTTAGATTTGTTATGAGTTCATTGAAGTCGTCCATACTTGGGTCCTATCTCCTGATGCCTCCTCGTTTCTCGCCTAGGTCCCTGATCAAATTGAAATCGCCGCCTATTATCCATAAATCGTCTGGGATTAGTTTTCTTACTGCCTGAATATTCCTCAAAAAAAAATTTCGGTCTCTGGGGAGATGAGGGCCATACACTTCGGAGATGAGTATTCTTTCCTTCGTTCCTACTATCCTTCACACTCTAGAAAGGATTCTGGGTAGGCTTATCCAATTTTCAAAAGTGACCTCCTCTAGATTCCAAAATATCGCTAGGCCACCAGCTGACCCCTCCGCATCCTGGGCCATAACTTCAAATTTTGATTTTGATTTATCCAAAATTTCCTGTATCTGCTGTTGATTCATTTTAGTTTCTTGAATCATCATTATACTCGGTTTATCTTTCTTCAACCTCTCCTTCAGGTACCTCTGCTTGCCTTTACTGTTAAGTCCCCTTATATTCCAGCTTGTGATGATCATTTACAACTTTTTGGGAGGGGGGTGAAATACCTCAGACAGAGGTGTTACCTTTCCGGAATTAACAAGAGTTTCCCCTACTATTTGGATCGTCTCATTCATGGGTTTCCTCCCTCTTTTCCTTCCTCCTTTGCCATGTCCGTCCAATCCTACTGTCTGAGACCCTGACGCTTCTGAATGTTCCGGTCTGATCTCTGCCATTCCCCCTTTTTTCTCCTTAAATTTTTGATAGGCCTCCTTATATTGCTGTTTTTGAATTTCAGGGATGAATCTCTCATCTAAATGTCGCCATTCTTGCAGGAGTTTTTTCATTATCCGTTCTTCTTCAGTCCCGATCTCTTTCTGTTTGTCTAACCCTTTTTTGGGGTGCTCTTCTGGTTTATCCTGGTGCTCTCCCATTTCAACTTCAGTTTCTTTCGTTTGGCTGTTGGATTTGCCTAGGGCATCCGTTGTGATTTCCATCGGGACAGTCTCCACAGCTGGTTCTTCTTGTTTTCCTTCTTCAGTCTCCTCTTCCTCGTCTTGTAGGGCTTGGAATTTGTTTTGATTTTCCATGGTGATGTTTTTTCCTTTTTTTTGCTCTTTTTGTCCCTCGGTCCGTGTCTTCTGTCTCCTGTGGACTTCCTTAAACCCCCTCTCTTCTGTTTCAGTTTCCGCTGTTTTCCTTTGCTCTTCTTCTATTATTCTCTTGAGCTCTCCTTCCCTGTTTTGAGGACATTCTCTGTATAGGTGACCATATTCGTGGCACTTCCGACACCGAAAAGGAATGTGCTCATAATCTAAAGGTTGCTGCCAAATTTCATCGTGGTATTCGACTTCCACAAATTCAGGTAAAGGTTCTGCTATATTCATATATACACAGATCCTTGCGTAAGAGGTAAATTTTCCCCTTTTGGTTGATTCCGCAACTTTGACAAAAGCCCCTATTGAGTTACCAATTCCTTCAAGAATCTCAGGGTTCCAAAACTCTGAAGGTAATCCGAACAGACGAACCCATACAGGAGCAGCAAGCAGTTTTTCTGCATCCGGGTTGTACCTTTCCTCCCAATGCCTCATGAATAACCCTGCATTATTCATAAAGTATGGTCCCTCTTCGAAGATTCTTTCCTTATCCTCTAGATTCATGAAAATGATAGTAAAGAAACCCTTTGCTCCCAGTTTCAAATCTAGATGCCCTTTGGGTTTCCATCTTAATTGAATCCATTTAACTAAATCCCTCTCCGAAGGCCAAAACCCTATAAACTTACAGATTAAAGCATGGTCCTTCATGTAGCTTCGATAATCTTCCAGTTTGTTGTTTGGGATCACATACCTTGGTCGTTTCTGGGCCCTTGGAAGACATCTTCCCCCCATTTTTGCTTGCCATCGATTGCCCAGTACCGGAATATCTTTTGCGTTGTCTGTCTGTGGATTTGTTCTGCTGCCCCCACTGGATTCCCCTGCCACTACGTTTTTAAAGGAGGGGATCTCTCCCCTCCCCGTGGTACCTTCCATGGGGTCCTTCAGGAGAACTCGTTCAAACTGAGCTTCGCTGACTTGTTTCCCTCTGCACAGAAACTCACTAATCCGTATGTGGTTTCCTGCTCGATCCCTGACCTTCGTTGATCCATATCACTTCTCTGAAGCGCCGACACCCTGCAAACCCTAGCGTTCCCTGTCAGAGCGACTCGTCATTCGTAATCAAACCATACACCTACCGTTATGCAATTTTAAATTATATGTTTTATTTGCCTTTTGTTTTTTCATTTATGTAAATGTAGAGAAAACATACCCATTAATTATATCTCAAGAAGGATAAAGATATTTGAACATAAATATCTATCTTAACTTTATTTTGAGTTACAAATGGTTTCCGTTCCATAATAACATTCCAAGAAATTTGATAACATTATAGGATGTGATTCATTTCAAAGAAAGCATTGATGATAATATATGTCAAGAATCTTTAACATCAGTGAAGGTATTTTTCCATTTTGTTATGGAATTTTTTTTCCTACAACAATTTTCACATTACTATGGATCCAACCGTTTATGGGTCATGAACCTTACCTGCATGGGAAAAAGGAAGGAATGGGTAAAGATCATATATAAATATATAGGAATTAATTTATTAAAAGTGAGATTGTTCATTTTCTCAGTTTTTAAAGTGTTTTTTATATTTGCAAGTAATAAAGGATAAAAGGATTTAAATAGAGTAAAAACAAATGGTGGGTAGAATAGTAGGAATTTAACCCAGATAAAGGGTAGTTTTTGGGTTTCCCATATGGGGTGGAGGAGGTGCAACAAGTAAGGCGTGGCATTCCGATCATCCTACCCAACATTATTGGGAGAGGATTTGCTAAGAAACACCACCCCTCTGCCAACCCTTATACCCCAATAATAATGATGCCATAGGATGGTGGATATAATCCCGAATTATATGAGTATTATGATATGAAGCCATTTCCATTCAACCACAATCATTGTGTTGGAGGAGTTATGGATTTTTCTCCACACATAGTTATGGTTCTCCTCTAAATTTATTATTTTTGGAATTCTATCATTATATATCATCTATTCTCAGAGTGATCAACCTCTTCAACATCACCTCTATGATTCTTAGTAACCAATTTTATTTTGTTTGTTGTTTCCCATTTGAGAAACAACATGCATTGATTCATTTAGTAATCATTAGAAAATCTCTGTACTTCTGCCTAATTTTTTTAATGTCATTGTTTTATATCACGCTTTGTCAAAGATTTGAGTCTATTCATTTGGAATCACCTACACTTGGCTCAAACCTCTCCTTTCATCTTTTATTTTCAATATCATCATTCTCCCTACAATCCTATCTCTCCAATTTTTATCCATCACCTTGAAAGTCTAAATCTTGATTCGATGTGGTTAGTCATGTTGTAGACGAGGGATAGAAGTCATCACAGGGTAGGTTATTAGGAGGTGCGGGGAGGATCCCATGGTCAACAAAGAATGGAATCCTCATCCATGATATAAAACACAAAAAATCCATATAAAATTCAAGTAGATTTGGTATAAGATGAGAGGCATATAAAAAGCGAATGATTTTTCCCTTCAGACATTCATGTAGTTGATTAAGTTGCAAACTAGGTTCTTGATACATGTCACACAAAAGGGAAACAAAATTAGTATATGTAAAATGTGGATCTATATCGGGACATGACTACATTAATGGGAAAAGATATACTTAATAGAAATGAAGGTAAGGAGGAAATCCTCCTCATGCTTGATGACCTAAAAGTATTTAAGAACACTTTAGACCAATACTTGAAAAGAATGGAAGACCCTATTGGTTTCCCACTTGATCTGGTAAAATCCCCTAGCAATGGCATGTTAAACAATGTGGAGTGATCAAAGATAAGAGCATTGTAACAACCCCAGGTTGATTTTCCATGTAAATAAAATAAGACCAAAGTCATGGGACATGTATTCCAACCCAAATGTAGGTAAAAGCACTATAGTGGGCATCACTTGTGGTTAATTAATGGTGATAGAAATTGGAAAAGACATTAGTAAAAGAAAATAGGTAATAAATGGAAATTTAATATAAGAAATAAAGGAAAATAGGAGGAAAAGGAGATGAAGAGACATAAATATGCATGCAAGGGAAATTAGAGACAAATGAGAGAAAATGAAGAAAACAGGAAAAATGAAAGGAAGAGACTCAACATCAATTATAAAAATGAATTAGAGAAATAATTCATAGATTTTTTTTTTCTTTTCAGTTTTAGCTTTTCATCACTTTAAAAAATAGAGCTCTAAGAGAAGAGAGAGGAAGCACTTGGACAAGAAAGAAAAAAAGCAAAGGAAAGCAAGGGAGTACAAGGAAAGGTTGGAACATTAGCTACAACAGGAGACATTGAAGGTAATAGCTTGCATGTGTGATTTCATTGTTGAGATTTGGATGCATGGTACATGCATTTGGTTATTTGGTTGTTTTTTATCATTGTCACGGGATTTTCCTAGATTGACAATGGTTTTCATCCTTGCCTTGCCATTTCCTGGATAGCCATGGTGTTGTGGGTTCCTTATTTTGGTTTAAGCTTTGGATGGTTGGTAGACTTTGGGTCTTGGTAAGGTGGTCTCGGGAAATTCCCAAGGGTCAAGGGTGGAAGTGGGATTTCCCCTAGAACTCTTAACGAATATGCGGAGATGGGAAAATTCCTTTGGGTATGGTGAGGAAAGTTGGAGGCATCCATGCTTGTTTGGTGTTAGTGATTTTTGGACCAGTTTAGGTGAAATCACTGTGGTCGAGTCTTGAGGTGGTTTGGCCTTTGGAATCCCTATTTGATTCTGTTTTTATTTATCGAGTGAGATTTCATATCCATGATTGGAATATGGTATGGGGGTGATTGGCTAAAAAGAGATTTGGTTCAACCCAATCTATGGTAAGGTGGTATGTGTAAATCCTTGACTTGGTTAACATTTTCATATGTTAATATGCATTTTTTTCTTATTGTTATTGATGAGAACATTTACTGGTTATTGCATTGATTTTATGACTCGTTTTTTATGGATTCATTCTATTTATATGCTAGTTGTAGGCCTGGTTAAATCATGTGCTCTTGTTATGGATCCTATTCATGATTTGATAAGTTATTGAATGGTTATGTGAATGCACAAACTAACTAGTGTTGCTACAACTAGTTTGAGAGGGCATTGAGCCTTCTTGATGGTTCTCTCATGAAGTTAAAAAGTAATTGAAAATTATAGTCACTATGTTTACCATGTGTTTGATGAAATGTTTCCCATGTGTTTGGAGGTTTTTTAGCAACATCTAACCTTACCACTTATCATTCAAACTTACTACCATCGTAGACTAAGTTCTAGAGAATTCTGGGTTGTTCTAGGTAGCAGGTCTATAGCTAGCCTTGAAAATTCAAATTTGAGTACTTAGGCACACCCTCTGAACTTAGAGATTTCATTTGTGACTGCATGGAGAAGGGCATGTGTCTACATTGGAGCCTTCCAACCACATGCATATCTTGGCATGCACACGATTGAGGTGTAACGTCTAGAAAAAATTTAGTTCCAGCCCAGGGCAAGGTCATCAACATATGTTGTTTGGTAACTAAGTGATTTTTTGCTCTTGGGAGGTTGCAGCATGTTCAGGTTTGTAGACCCCACTTCCATAAGTGGAACTTGGATGTTTGGTCATGTCATAGTAACTTTTGTCACATGTTTACCCTAGAGAGCTTGTAAAAGTGAGTAAATGTGGGATGGGGTGGTTATAGGGTGGTATCAAAGCGAGGTTACACCACTAGACCTCACAGTAAAGGTAGATTTCTATGCATGCATGTTAGTTGTCTATGTGTTTATCATGCATGAATGTTTGTTATTTATTGTTATCGTTATGATATCCATGTATGAGCCCATATTCTTTCGATGTTGTCTCATGTTAATTTGATTAGACTATAAAAATGAAATAGCCTCCCCTGAAATAGCCTTTAGCTATGGGTCTACAACAGTCCTCAAAAGCTTTTTTTTACGGGGTCAAAACTGCTCTAGAAGTTCAGGACCCGAAAAACAACTAAAAATAGTAAATGCTGAAATAAACAAGGAAACAAATGAAACTGACTGGAGGTCTAGGTGGGATAGGTGGGTAGCCACTAATATCCAACAGGATCATTCTTACCTGATTAGGAAGAAATGGTCCCCATTGCATATAGAGCTTCCATGAGGTGAGGAAATTTCTGTTGAACGTGGTCCTCAGTAAGCCACTTTCCTTAGTGAAGGAGTTCACCAGATTTGACAACCTGATATAGTTGGATATTTTGTTGGCGAGTGTTCTTGAACTGTGTGTCCACAATCTGATTAGTTGTGGCCTATTCCATGTATTTCGGGTTTAACTTTGTTGTTGTGAGTTGTTCTACAATGTCTGATGTGTCCAAAAATGGCGGGAAGTATGGTTGAAGGCAGTCCACATTAAACACTAGGTATAGGCCAAGAAATGGGGGAATGATGAGCTCAAAAAGAATTGTCTTCGACAACCTTGGTAGTGGTGCAAGGGCCATATCAAAGTGGTCTAAGCTTTTGATGGGCTCTGTTAAGGCATTCTTTCTACAAATGCAACTAGAATTCGTCACCCACCTAAAAATTGTGTGGCACCAAATGTTGATCATGTCACAGCTTGTACTTGGCATTTGACTTCTCCAGGATGTCTTGAACCTATTGGAAAATGTGTTGGATGCATCTAATAAATATGGTCACTTTATCATCCTCAGATAGTACATGTGTGGATTTTGTTTATGTAGTTTCATTAGGCATGACAACATCAATCAGACATAATGGTTGAAATACTATACCCACATGAAAGGGACTGCAACTAGTCAAGCTATGGACAACTCTATTATAACTATGCTACACATATGGAAGACTTTCATCCCTAGTTTGAGAATGCTTGGAGTTGTACATGCAGAGCATGTTCACTATCATACTATTGACAACCTCCATCTAGCCATCATTATGGGGATCGAAGGCAGTCAATTTGGTGAGCTTGGTTTCCAATAGTGTCCATAGGCTTAATTAGAATGTCCTCAAGAACTTGCTATCGCAATATGATATAATGGTTTGCAGGATCCCAAAATGTACCCATACTTGTTCAAAGAAAATTTTTGCAGTGTCTTCTACTGTGATACTCTTCTTTCAGGCTATCAGTGTAGCCATCTTAGAAAATTTGTCCATGACCACAAATAAATAGTCATTAGCATGTTTGGTGGAAGGGAAGTCAAACATATAGTCCATTGAGATGGATTAACACAACTGGATGGGAGTAGGCAGAGGACTGTACAGGCCTTTCTTCTTGATGGTTGGCTTGGGGATGATGTAGGCAGTGCAGGATCTAATATATTTCACAACATCCAGTTAGTGTTTGGGTCAATAAAAGTACTTTTGTAGTACAACCAGAATTTTCTCCACACCAAAGTGTGTTGCGACTCGACTGTAGTGCACATACAAAGTCAGCTTAGCACGCTTGCTTGAAGGAACACAAAGGTGGCCCAGGTAGCATAATGATCCACCCTGGAGGTGGAAATCAAGAACCTGCTTGCTAGATACTATCATCTCATACATTGAGGCAACCTATAGATCATTTTTGTATAGTTGCAACCATCTAGAGGTCTCGTGACCACAAGAGTTGAGAACAGTAGTTAGTGCTATAACAAGCGGCCAGTTGAGGTAGTTTGCAACATGATTGGTAGTACCCTTTTTGTGTTTAACATTCAAGTGGAACTGTTGCAGATATGTAGACCACCTCTGATGATGACTTCTTTGAAACTTCCCTTGTGTCTATATAAACTGAATAGGTCGGTGATCGATGTGGATGACCATCTCCTTCCCGAGAATGTAGTGCTTCCATTGTAGGCAAGCTTACATGATGGAATACATCCCTTTATCATAGGTGGGGTACTTTTGAATTGTATTAGAAAGTATCTCACTATGATAGGCCACTAGATGCCAGTGTTGGGTGATCCGACAACAATAGAATAATTTGAGGCATCTGTCTCGATTTCAAATGGCTCCTACGGGTCTGGCAGTGTCAGTACCAGTGAAGAGCAGAGGTAGTGCTTCAACTCAATGAATGCCTTTTGTTGGGACTTGGATTAGGAAATATTTTATTTTGCCCCGCCCTTAAGAATCTGACTCAAAGACCAAGTGATATGGGATAATCCCTACACAAAACTCTGATACAAATTTGCAAGGCCCAAAAAGATGCAAAGCTCTATTAGAGTGGTTGGCGCTGGCCAGTCTAGAATGGCTTGGACCTTAGGTGGGTCCACATGCATGCCATGCTCATCTATGATGTAACCTAGGTATTGGACTTGGCTCACGCCAGAAGTGCATTTCTCTAAGTTGGCACACAATTTTTGCTACTGAAGGGTTTGAAGGACTTGTTGAATATGTTGCAAGTGTTCTTCCCAACTCTTGTTGAAGATGAATATGTTCTCCAGATAAACCACCATAAACGAGTTAGTGAAGGGCCACAATATGTCATCCATGAGCGTCATAAAAATAGCAAGGGATTTTGTCAACCCGAAGGGAATAACCAACCATTCAAAAATGAATTCCTTAGATTTAAAGGTGGTTTTCCATACATTTGTGGGCTCTATATGAACTTGGTGATAACCAAATTTCAGATTGATCTTATTGAAATACTTTCCCCCCTTGATTTGGTCCATCAGGTCATTAATACGTGGGATTGGATACCCATTACTAACGGTGATTTTGTTTAGTGCCCTATAATCAATGCAGAGCCTCGAGGTCCCATCCTTCTTCTGTACAAGTACAATTGGGCTCCCACAAGGAAAGGAACTTGGTCGAATGTGCCCGTTCTACAGAAAATCCTAGATTTTCCACTTGATCTCTTCATTTTTTAGAATGGAGTGGCAATATATCGACCCGTTGCGTAGAGGTGCACCAATATTCAGATCGATTGAATGCTTGAATTGATAATGCAAGGGTACCCCTGTGGGTGAGGAGAAGATGTGCCTATATTTTTCCACAAATGTATCCACTTGCCTCTGCTGCTTGGAGGAACCTTTCCCGGGGGCCATGGATGGGGTTATGAACTTCCCCTTACTGTGAGAGTGAATAAGAAGAAAAAAAATTTCCCTTTTTGGGAGATGACAATACTACATTACTTAGTAGAGATCAAAGAGATGGCAGTAGGTGGGGCTACCTCCGGTATGCTTTATAACTTAGTACCCAAATAAATTATAAGATAGTGAGGTTTACACTCATATACAACATGACACTTATATAAGTATTATTGTCCTAATAATACATCACAAACTTCAAGAGGAGCAACATCACATAATACCTCATCCATGAAGGGCTTAATGTTGTAGGGAAGGCGACACGGTTGGCTGATGTAGAGATGTCGTTCTTGGTGAAGCCACCCGACGATATATGACTGTAGGTGTGATATATTTGGTAGGCTTATCTGCTTCACAACCTTTGCTAAAATGAGGTTCTTTTGGCTCTTGTTGTCGATAATGAAATGCAACATAAAACCCTTCACCCAAATTTATTAGTGGAATAGGCGCTCCCCCTCTTTTGGATCTTCAGGCTCAATGTTTTAGATCTTGGTCATGGTCATAGTGGCAATAGACTCCTCACCAATGGTCTTCTTCCCTTTGTCATTCCCCTTGTCGGGTTATGACTTAGAGTTGGAACACACATCAGACTCACAAGCCTTCATCTCATCCACTAGTGACTGCTTGGCATGACGCTTACTTGCGTTGTGAGTGGAGCTCTTATGAAACTCACACCATTTTCTTCATGTTGTTTTTCTTTTCTTGCAGCTTCGATAGGTTATCCTGGATTTGCAAGACAAAGTCATTGAACTTGCACCTACTAAAGGACAATGACCACTTAGAATTTTCAAGGTAAAATATGCAAAAGAAATGAACCTTCCAACATTATTCTATGGTAATACATGTGATGATGACATTACAAATATATTTAGCTACCAAGAAAAAGTGCAATGGGAGTTGTTGCAAGCAAATGGTGACTTTTCATATCACACAACAAATTTGTTTTTCAAGACAATGTAGATAATTATTAATAAAGTCATCTCTTGCATATGGGTATGAATAAGAAGATGGAAACTAGGAGGGATAAAAATAGTGGCAAGAGATGTCAAGTACTAAGAAAATTCGGAAAAATATTGAAATCTGGTATTGGATACATATATTTCAAAAACATGCACTTCTCTCCTCATCATTTGGAACAAACTACCAAAAACACATTTATAATGATATGAAAATTGGGGCCTCCAACTTTCTTCGTGACAAGCACACTGATATAATGGAAGATGGTGACATTGATTACCTTATAAGAAAATATCCAGTCACATGTAGTCGATATTGTAGACACAAAAATAAAGTTGTAGAATGACCAATATGTCATGACAATACATTATTTAGAAACATATGTGACTACCATTTCATAACAAAGTTCCAAAATATAGGAAGTGAACATGAACATGGATTGTTATGGATAGAAAAAGCTTCAATATACGGAAATCAAAGAAATTGATAAATTTAGAACTCTGTGGACAATTACATAATGTGTGACACATACCATTTGGAGCCAAATGTTGCTAGATTTCATAATCATCACGATACGAGAAGCTATAAAAATGAAAGAGTTCACACTGCAGATATAATTTCCACATGCTACCAATGAAATCAACAATGATCATTGAACCAATCACTTTAGCCAACAAAATTCTCACATAGAAATTAATACCACTTTTGGAATTTTTGGAGAAAATAAACTATAAGGATTTAATAAGCCATGACAAATTATTGATAGAGGTAGGAATAAAACAAGATGAGCACATGAAATTAATACAATGTATTGTTAAGAAAAAACAAATTTTCTAAACCAAAAACCTTTACACATTTGGAATAATAATTTTGCAAAGGATATGCAAACTCTATGGAAGGAAAATACAAATGCAATACAAATGCAAAATTCATGCTAAATGTGTATGTTACTGCATCATAGTGTAGTTCATACATGACCAAAATTGGCAAATATATGAAAAATCCATTTAGAAGGATACACAAAGAGCATGAGAGAAGTGAAATTGATTCCATGCAAATGATGTACATAAAATCATAAATACATTACTTAATCTCCAACAAATGTCAACTCAACAAGTGGTTCTTAAGCGCTTTCATTGATGTTGAGTTGTAGTTCAAGAAAATGTATATTAAAAAACACATCTGCAGTTAATGAATGCATATTTATGCTTAAACCACCTATTCTCTTGAATGAAGAACTTGTTGATTCAGAAGATGTGATGTTCCACTCCATTATTGACTACTACATTGAATGTCCACGTTCCATTAGTAAAATATGCCTTGAAAAATTTGTATCAAATTAAAGAAATATGTCACACATATCAAAAAGAAAAAAAGTGAAATGTTATATGATTTTTCAAATACAATAAAGAAAATGATGAAAATTTTTGTAGTGATAAATTATTGTTATATTTCCCATTTGAAAAAGGTGAAAACAGACTGAAACAAGACTTTTGTACATGGAAAGCTACATATACATTACATGAAAAAATAATTCAGACTAATGAAGCTAAATTTACATACAACATCACTCCAACATGGGGTGATTTAAAAACTGCAACAAATGAACTAAATATCGCTATGAATATTAATGAGACAATTATTGAATACCAATTTTTTTTTCACTGTGAGCAATATGATTTGCAATCAAAATTGCAATGTCCAAAACAATCCAAAATGGAAAAAGGAATCAATCTTGGATTTCAAATAAGTTCTCATCCATTTTTAATTGAAAGCAATGAATATTACAAAATAAGAAGTTTGAATGGAGAGAA
>APFE030399608.1:0-18443 GCA_000404065.3 Pinus taeda
CGATTAGTTGAGTGATATGTTTTAGTCAAGTCAAATTTAACTGATAATTACTTTTGAAATTAGTGTTTGAATCAATTCAATTTAACTTATTCTTGAATGAAGAGTTTTCTAAACATAGAGAGTCACTTAGTTGAGTGATATGTTTTAGTCAAGTCAAATTTAACTGATAATTACTTTTGAAATTAGTGTTTGAATCAATTCAATTTAACTTATTCTTGAATGAAGAGTTTTCTAAACATAGAGAGTCACTTAGTTGAGTGATATGTTTTAGTCAAGTCAAATTTAACTGATAATTACTTTTGAAATTAGTGTTTGAATCAATTCAATTTAACTTATTCTTGAATGAAGAGTTTTCTAAACATAGAGAGTCACTTAGTTGAGTGATATGTTTTAGTCAAGTCAAATTTAACTGATAATTACTTTTGAAATTAGTGTTTGAATCAATTCAATTTAACTTATTCTTGAATGAAGAGTTTTCTAAACATAGAGAGTCACTTAGTTGAGTGATATGTTTTAGTCAAGTCAAATTTAACTGATAATTACTTTTGAAATTAGTGTTTGAATCAATTCAATTTAACTGATAATTAAATTATTCTTGAATGAAGAGTTTTCTAAACATGGAGAGTCACTTAGTTGAGTGATAGAGTGTTTTAGTCTAGTCTAGTCAAGTCAATTGAATTAAATTATTCTTGAATGAAGAGTTTTCTAAACATGGAGAGTCATTTAGTTGAGTGATAGAGTGTTTTAGTCTAGTCAAGTCAATTTAATTGATTGAGTGATTGAGTCCATTCAAGTCAACTTAATTGATTGAGTGATTGAGTCCATTCAAGTTAACTTAATTGAGTGATTGAGTTCATTCAAGTTTGAATGAAGAGTTTTCTAAACATGGAGAGTCACTTAGTTGAGTGATAGAGTGTTTTAGTCCAGTCAAGTCAAGAGTTTTCTAAACATGGAGAGTCACTTAGTTGAGTGATAGAGTGTTTTAGTCCAGTCAAGTCAATTTAACTGAGTGAGTGATTGAGTCCATTCAAGTTAATTTAATTGAGTGATTGAGTTCATTCAAGTTGAGTGAGTGATGAGTCCATTCAAGTTAACTTAATTGAGTGATTGAGTTCATTCAAGTTGAGTGAGTGATTG
This sequence comes from Pinus taeda, assembly GCA_000404065.3. Lineage (NCBI taxonomy): Eukaryota > Viridiplantae > Streptophyta > Pinopsida > Pinales > Pinaceae > Pinus > Pinus taeda. Next base: position 1,138 of record APFE030399608.1, read on the forward strand.
AATCCATTCAAGCTAAGTCAACTTAATTGAGTAATTGAGTTCATTCAAGTTAAGTGATAGACGACTTCTAGTGTGTGGTTGCGGTTAATTATGGTTATTTATTCTTCTTAAAATAAGATAATGATAGTTACTCTTGAAATTATTTTCGAATGAGGAGTTGTTTAAACATAGAGAGCCATTTAATTGAGTCTTGAGTGTTTGGGTGTTGACTCAATTCAACTTAATTGAAGTCAACTTATAATGATAGTTACTCTTGAAATTATTTTCGAATGAGGAGTTGGTTAAACATAGAGAGCCACTTAATTGAGTGTGAGTGTTTGGGTGTTGACTCAATTCAACTTAATTGAAGTCAACTTAATTGAGTGATTGAGTTCATTCAAGTTAAATGATAGACTACTTTTAAGTGATAGACGACTTTTAGTGTGTGGTTGCTGTTAATTATGGTTATTTATTCTTCTTAAAATAAGATAATGATAATTATTCTTGAAATTACTCTCGAATTAGGAGTTGGTTAAACATAGAGAGTGAGTGTTTGGGTGTTGACTCAATTCAACTAATTGAGTGATTGATCCATTCAAATCAAGTGATAGATGACTTTTAGTGTCGGTTGCATGTCAAGAATAGGCAAGTGACTAGTTAGAAAAAGATAAATACTTTTCAATAAATTCATTGTAAGTATATGTTTTGTGTGATCAAGAACATGTAATTGATCTTTTGTCTCCTCTCGCTTTACAACAAATTGGTAGCAGAGTGAGGTTACACACAGCGAGGGAGACAGATTAACAGTGATCCGTGTGAAAGGAGAAATCCGTGTGAAAAGAGAAATATTATTTTTTCGCTAACACATGCTGCAAGTGAGCATTAACGCGTCCTGCGAGTTATCCACAGGGCGTTATAAGGAATTCAGGCTCAAGAGAGAGCGGCGTTAACAATAAAAAATTCAGGCTCCAGAGAGAGCAGCGTTAACAATAAAAAATTTGCGTAACTGCAAAAATTTGCGTAACTGCACAGTGTTACCAGAGTAACGCGACACTTCGCTTTCGTGAGGGATGTTTTCACACATTCGAATTAATCAAAAGAACTCGTTAATGTGAACAATGTGTTAACAAGCACACATTCAAATTAATCAAAAGAACTCGTTAGTGTGAACAATGTGTTAACAATAAAAAAAAATTCAGGCTCGAGAGGGAGCGGCGTTAACAATAAAAATTGGTATCAGAGCGAGGGAGACGGATTGAAATATATTTTTTGGCGTGGTGTTTGAGCATTAACACATGCGTTATAAGGAATTCAGGCTCGACAGGGCGACGTGAACAATAAAAAAATTCAGGTCGACAGAGAGAGCGGCGTTAACAATAAAAAATTTGCGCACTTTTGCATGTACGCAAATCGACGGTAACTGCACAGTGTTACCAGACTAACGCGGCACTTCGCTTTGTGAGGTACGTTTGCACGCATTCGAATTAATCAAAAGAACCCGTTAGTGTGATCAATGTGTTAACAATAAAACAATTCAGGCTCGAGAGAGTGCGGCGTTAACAATAAAAAAAATGCGCACTTTTGCATGTACGCGGATCGACGTAGTTACCAGACTAACACAGCACTTTGCTTTCGTGAGGGACGTTAGCACGCATTTTATTAATTCGCTTTCTTGAGGGACGTTAGCATGCATTCGAATTAATCAAAAGAACTCGTCAGCGTGAACAATGTGTTAACACTGCACAACGTTACCAGGCTAATCATGAGGAACTTTAGCATGCATTCAAATTAATCAAAAGAACCCGTTAGTGTGAACAATGTGTTAACGCTTCAAAAGAGTACCGTAAAGTGTGAAAGAATTAAATTATAAGGAGTATCGTAAAGTCTCAAAGTTTCATATGAGAGATACGACAGGTTTATATACGTTGACTTCACTAAGTGTAAAGTCTCTATTGAAAAGAGAGAATTTTAAAAACAAAGGGTTTCATTAAAGAAGATTTTTTTATGTAAAGTTTTTGGAAACTTTATATATATATTTCTTTAGCTTTTTCTAAAGTTTTTAAATATAAAATAAAAAATTAGGGTTTTATTTAAATTGGTGTTTTTGAAAAAGTTTATTAAAAGATATTTTTTCTTGAAAAGAAATTTTGTCCAAAGTCAATATTATTAAGTCTAGGAGAGATTTTGACAGCAAAAGAAGGAGATTCTTTCATAAATATGAGTTATAACTGTCATAATCAGTTAAAAATCTATGAGGAGATTAAAGATCAAGCAATGGTTAAGAATGTACTCAGATTTTTGTCTACCAAAATTGATGTTGTGGTAGCAGCCATAGAAGAAGCCAAGGATTTGGCATCATTGACAATTGATGAGCTGATGACATCACTTCTATCGCATGAGGCAAGAATATACATAAATAAGGATTCCACTTTAGAGACCGCTTCCAAAATTTAGGTTTCTATTTTAAGAGATAAAGGTCGAGGCAAAAGTAAAACGAAAGGCAAAAGACGAAGCGGAAGATATGGTGGTCAAAGAGATGGCCAAGAAGAGCATGAACATGAAAGTGGAAGCAACTACAAAAGCTTCAACAATAATCGAAGATTTAACAAATCAAAGGTGAGATGTTATTATTGCAATAAATTTGGTCACTATGTTTGTGATTGCAGGAAGAAGATATCTGATTAAAGGAACCAAAGAGATAATGTCACTACTGAGATTACTAACTCCATGTTCCTAGCTTCCCATACCATGCATGAACCTTCTTCTAGTGTGTGGTTGTTAGACAGTTGTTGCAATAACCACATGACAGGCAACAAGGATTTGGTTGCAAATTTCGATCAATTCGTGAAAACAGAGGTAAAGTTGGGCACTGAAAAGACTGTGGCTGTAAATGGAAAAGGAGTGGTCAACATTCTAACCAAGTGGGTGGAGTCTAAGACAATATCAGTGGTATATTATGTTCCTGTTCTCAAACATAATTTGTTAAGTGTTGGTCAATTGACACAAAAATGATACAGAGTTATCTTTCAAGGTCAAGAATGTGTTATATATGACAAGCCCCTAAGCAAGCAGCTGATAGAAAAGGTGTAGATGACGAGGAACAACCTTTTTCCTCTAATTATGAATTACAATGATCATGTCAATTCTTTTATAGTTTCATGTTCTGATGATTATTATTTATGGCACTTTCAGTTTGGACACTTGCACTTTTATGGTTTAAGATTGTTGCAGTAGAAACAGATGGTTAGAGGATTACCTCCCATCAAAGAACCTACTAGTACTTGTGAGTATTGTATCTTGGGAAAGCAATACCGTGAAAGTTTTCCAAAGGGAGTTGCATACAGAGCGAAGAAACCTCTTGAGCTAGTGCATACAAACCTATGTGGACCTATAAGGACACAGTCGACTAGTGGAAGTTGTTACTTCCTTACTTTCATTGATGATTATAGTAGAAAGAATTGGGTTTACTTCATCAAGTATAAGTCTGAAACTTTTGCAAAGTTCAACGAATTCAAAGCCTTCGCAGAGAACCAAATTGATTGATAGATCAAGGCATTGATGTCAAATCGTGGTGGAGAATATGATTCAAAGGCATTCCATGGTTACTGTTTGGTCAATTCAATGTCTTTGAATTGTCAATCATAAATTATCAACTGATGAAGTACAGGTGCATAATATGTGCTTAGAAGTTATTCATTAGGTCATTATGTATTTTTTAAGATCTAAACTTAAGATGGAGTTGGTGTCTATCAATTATATTAGTGTCGTAATTCGTAGGGATGTTGGTTAAGTTTCCTAGGAATTAATTTCTATCCAATTAGTTTGTAGATTATGTGAGAATGGTTTTACTTGTATTAGATTGTTTTGGGATTTTTGATCTTAGATCATTATGCTGCAGCTTCTAATCCTCTAAGTGCAAAAAGAAATTGATTCTATCAACTATGAATAAATATTGTTTAAACTCAGTTGTTTAGGAGAGAACTTCTCACTCTTTTATTAATTCAATTTTCGCTCAAACAAGTAACCCAAGCAACGTCTATATTATGAAGTGAACACACTTCGATTATGCTAGATAATAAGAAAAGGAAAGGACTATGTAGTACCAGGTATATAGCAAATTAGATAACAGTCTTAACTAGGTATAAAACAAATTAAAGTTCTTATGCAAATAAAAATTTGCTGGCAAGATCATTATGTTGCATTGTGAGACAAAACAGAGCAATTAAAGAATTAAAGGAAATCATGTTGTAATTGATTAAAACCTGCCACTCTTTGTAGGAGCCCTCCACATAGCAGTTCAGATCTTCCAATCAACACAATGCTTGCACACAAAAACCAATTCTATTCACATGAAATTCACAAACTCTTCACAATTATATCATTCGGTGCGCACCTAAATCACAGTGCGCCCATAAGCTTTATAGCAGGTCTCTTGGCATAACTGTATGAATATTTCAAGCCTAATATCTCTATCTTATCTAAACTTATATTGCTAAACCATTTTTTTGCTACTCCGAAAGCAAAATGATAAGGTTTCAATCGATCTCGGGTTTTGTTCTTTATTAATCTGGTGGTTGACTTGGAATTTGAACATGAATGTGATCTCCTGCGATTATTTTAGCAAATAGTTTCAAGGGGATAGGAAGGTATCCACGAGGGAGCCATCCTCTATCCATCCGCACCTTCCATTGCTAACCTAAAACTCTGGAACCTTGTGAACAATGGAGATAGCTACAGAAACCTAGATTAACTGCAGAAACAGACTGATTCGAGAGCTAATTGCAAATTTAACAAAATAATAGGGTATAAAGTTAAATGTGAACAAGAAGGCATATTATTTCATACCTTCATCAAAACCTAGTAGATATGGCTTTATTTAGGTGGTCATTATATAGGAGAAAGAGAGGATCTTTAGGCAAAAAGGATGTCATGGTAGGACAATCTTCGGAATCTACATTAACTGGACTGGAGAAGTTGTATGTCCTCATACACTTCTTCCTTGTCAATTGCTTGTGCCTCTTGTTCATCATCTCCATGTTTCATTGTTTTCTTCTTCTTGGCAGAGATCGACATTCTAGGCTTCCTCATTAGAATCTTGTACTTTAAACTGATAATTTATCTCTGCATAATTCTATTTTCTTTCTTCAACTTCTTGTTTTTCTTGTACCACAAGCTTAGATGCAGGATCAGATTGTCACTCTTGGAAATTTGTATCTCATTTTGTGTCTTCAAGGCTTGATTTTCATTTTTGAGATACTAATTCATTGTTTCTAGTTCAAAGATCTCCTGCTTCAAGATGTTTCAGGCTGATTGTTCATTTACCTGACTGCTTCCTTCTCCAGAGCTTTGAATTGTTTCCTTTGTTGTTGTCGCCCTCCTTTCCAGCGACTTCTATATAGTCATATACTTCTTGTTGAGCAGGGTCAATACCCAAATTATGCATTGGGCTTATGGTTCTTGGCGATGATCTTGGTGATACTATTGGAGAATTTCCAGGGTTTTCCATTGGCTCATCCCCTATTGGCTCAATCTCTGTTGGAGTATTCTCTGTTGGCTCACCTTCAGTTGGCTCCTTTCTATTTGGCTCATTTTCCTCAAGATTAATGTATTCTGTAGTTTTTGAGGTTCTTTGTGGAACCGTGCTCAACCTTGTGTTCCTCCTCAACCCTGGAGATTGTATTTTCTACACTTTCCTCCTTTTATTCTCTGATTTTTCTTCTAGAGCAGAGGTCTTAGTTTGTGAATATTATTTTTTACTTGAGCTGGCTTTCTTTCTTCTAAGGTTTCCCTTCTTCATTCTCTGCAACATCTTTACTATAGGTAGTTCTTCTTCTATTACTTCTGTCTGAGTTTGAGGTGCCTATTCCTTTATCATTTCTATGGTTATCTTTCTCCCCCTGAGGGCCCTGCTGCTACTTGTTTTTTCTGGGGATTTTTCCTCAAAGTGGTTCCTTACTAGGAAACTCTCCTAGTCATCCCCTATACTTTGGAGATTAAATTTGACCAATATTTTTACCAGACCATGATGATACATGGTGTTTTCTATGCATTGGATTTTCTTCTAAACATTTGTAGACATTTTCTTGAGGCTATTTAGAAGGAAATAAGGGAGGTTCATCTGATGATCCTCAAGGAAGTGCATCATCATCCTAACATGATAAAAATACATTTGCCCAAACCTACCCTCACAAGTGATAAAATTCTGAAGCACAAGTAATAAGTTTCTCCATTTGTTTTTAAGAGCAGTGTTGGGAATACCTTTTTTGTAGACCATAGTGTCCATGTTCATATTCTTGAGGAAGACCTTCCTGTTGTCGCTGTCAATCCCTCTTTTTTTAAATCATTTTTCTCCATTTATTGGCATCTTTGTAGCCTCGACGATCATAGACTCTGTTACTGTGATCTTTATGTCCCCAATTTCTACTTCAAATCCATCGAATGAGCGTGCAAATGCCTTGGTTACTTCCTTGTGGAAGTCGTTAAATTTCTCAATGAATTGCAGGCATTTTCTTCTCTACAGTAAGTCCCTAGTTTGTGGGCACCCCTCAAAGAATTGCTTCCTTGCTAGCTTAGTTCAAACAATTATCCCCATGCCGAAGGGTTCTTTGCCTCGAAGATTGGCTACCTTGACATGAAAATAGGACTGGTAGGGTTTGTTAGCTTGCAGAGAGATGGAGTGCTGCAAAAGATTAGAGGGGTGTAAGAATAGGGAAGAACGAATGGGTTATCATAAGGATTATGGGAATGAATCCTACCGCTAGCCGCATTCAAACTTATGATTTGGTAGTTAATTTGGCAGATTTGGCATAAGGTCGTGACATGACTTTTAAGGTGGTGGCATATGATATTTTGTTAGGCATCCATTACCCTTGGGTTATAATGATTCCACTTTAGTACTATATCTTCTTAGTTATGCATGCTATATAACCTTCCCTATTGTTAAATTAAAGCAGCATGTACCTTTAATTTTCTGTTGCTAACTTTATTTGTTTTTCTTTGATCTCCTGCAAGTGCTTTGTTGTCAACTATCCTTTCATTCAGATCACCAAGCAACTTCAAAATTATTAGGCTGCAGAAATTTGTTTAGCTGCGAAAACTTGTCCAAGCTATAGAAAGTTGTCTAAGTTGTGGAAAGTTGCTAATTTTGTAGCTTAAGAGAAAGAAGGCTTTGGTAGGTGAACTTTATTGTTTTTCTTTTTCTTTTGAAAAGAAAATTTGAAGTGCCAGCAAATTGGTTTTCAATTTAAATTTTCTGTATAAACATGCCAATAACATGTTGGTTTTCATGTTTATACAATGTTTTTTTTTCATATTATTATCTGTATATGTATATGTATATTATAATTATTATATATATTATATTACATATAATTTATTTATTATATTTTTATTATTATTATTAATTTTTTATTTATTGAAGAATAAACTGAATGAAAATTTCTAAGGTGGAAAAGAAGAAGCATTCTTCTTGACCATCTTCAGTTCTAAATTATCTTGAAATATTTTAACAAATTCCTCTCTTGTTAATGGTTTCTAATAAAGCTTGAGTCGATTTCCATTTACTAATAGAGGAGTTCTCTCTTCGTCAATAGTCTTGATTCTAACTGCACCATTGTCAAAGACATTCTCAACCTCATAAGGTCCAAGCCAATGGGTTTTGAATTTCCCTAAAAAAAATTTGAATTTTGAATCAAAGAGCAATTCCCAATCTCCCGGATGAAACTTCCTTTCTTTAATGTACTTACCATGCCATCTTGACCTCTGTTGTTGCACTAATTTGGTCCTCCAGAAGGCCTCTTTTCTGATTTCATCGAGCTCATTTAATTGTGTCATCCTTTGCTTCTGGGCTTCTGAGAAGTCAAGATCTAACTAGATTGTTGTCTTATAGGTCTGGATCTAGAACTCTATTGGAAGTAAGACTTGCTTCCCATAAACAAGTTCATAGGAAGTATGCCTTGTAGTATTCCTCCATGTATTTCTGTAGGCCCATAAGGCTTCTAGAAGCTTTTCCACCCAGTCTTTCCTGTGTAGATGTACAATCTTGGTAAGGATAGCCTCTATCACCTTATTTGTGGACTCAACTTTTCCATTGGCTTGTGGATGGTATGGAGTTGACTTCTAATGTTTTATCTTGTATTGGTCCACAAGATTCTTCACTAGTTTGGATGTGAACTATGTCCCTTGATCTCTTATAATTTCTCTTGGAACACCAAAACGAGTAAGAATATCCTCAAAAGAAATGAAACTACAATATTTACAGTAGCAAAAGGAAGTTCTTTAGCTTCTACTTGTTTAGTGACATAATCAGTACATACCACAATATACTTCTTTTGCTTTGAGGGTGGGTTGATTGGTCCAACAAAATCCAGTGCCATTTTTCAAATGGTTCGATAAGTACCTGTGGTTGCAGTGGCATCTCATTTGAAAGAGTAGTTTTTCCCATTCTCTGACAACTGTCACATCTTTTAACATATTCCTTTGTGTCCCTGAAAATGGAAGGCCAATAATATCCTAAAAGCAGGATTTTGTATTCAGTCTCTTGTCAGAAAAATTTCCTCCACATGGCTCATCGTGACAAGCTTTTAGTATCTCTGGTATTTCATTCTCTCGAACACATCTTCTGATGATGAGGTCTGGTCCTGTATTGTATAATTCCTCATTTATCCATGAATAGGATGTGGTGCTATTGTGGACTATTCCTCTTTTTTCTCTAGGAGATAAATGAAATGTTATTTTTCCTGTGGCCAAATAGTTAGCAATATCTGCATACCAAGGGGATTTAGTAGATAATGCAAAAAGATATTCATCAGGAAATTTATCTTCTACGGGTTAATCATTGTTTTCATTTTGTATTCTAGATAGAAAATCAACGATTGTGTTCTACTTTCTTGGCCTATCTAGAATGGTTATGTTGAATTCTTGTAAAAGTAGTAGCCATCTAGTTATTCTTCCATTAGTGACTGGTTTATTCATTACGTATCTAATGGAAGAATGATCTGTGTGGACAAAAGTTTCATAGCCATTTATATAATTTATGAATTTATTAATGGCATGAATTACAACTAAGAACTCCTTTTCAGTTACAGTATAATTTAACTCTGTAGGGGTTAAATTTTTACTAGTATAATAAATGGCATAAGGAGTGAGATTTTTTTGTCCTAAAACAGCTCCTAAGGCTGAATCTGAAGCATCTATTGAGATATGGAAAGGTAATTTCCAGTTAGGTCCTTTTAAGATGGGTGCTTCAGAAATTCCTTTTTCAACGTTTCAAAGGTTAACTTGACATTCAGAATCCCAACTGAATTCATAGTCTTTGGTGAGTAATTTAAAGAGTGGGGATCCAATTTTTGTGAAATTTTATATAAATCTTCTAGAGTATCCAGTAAAACCGAGAAAACTTCTAACATCCTTTTGACAACTTGGAACTGATAACTTAGAAATGACTTCCACCTTAGATGAGTCTGCCTTAATTCCATCTCCAGAAATATGGTGACCTAAAACAATTCCCTCATTAAACATCATGAAACATTTTTCATGGATTAATGAGAGGTATTTTTCTTGACATCTTCTTAATACTTTTTCCAAATTTTCTAGTGCTTCATTGAAAGAATCCCATAGACTGTGAAATCATCCATGTACACTTCCACACAATCATGGATAAGGTCAGAGAAACTATCGAGGAATTCCCTTTGGAATGTTGGTGGAGCATTACATAACTCAAAGGGAAGTACCCGGTAAGCATAAGTTCCCCATGGACAAGTGAATGTGGTTTGATCCTGATCTTCAGGGGCTACCTGAATCTGGTTGTATCCACTGAACCCATCCCAGAAGGAAAATTATTTTTTTCCTTCTAAAGTATCTAAGACTTAGTCTATGAAAGGTAACAGAAAGTGGTCTTTTAATGTTGCTTTGTTCAATCCCCTGTAATCAATTCATTCTCTCCATTTTCCATTCTTTTTAGGGACGATTACTAGGGGTGAAACCCACTGACTATCAAATATTGGATCGATGAAATTTACATTTAATAATTTCTGCAGTTCTTCATTAACAATTTCTTTTAGATTTGGGTTCATTCTTCACTGAGGTTGTCTAACTGGCCTTGCATTCTGTTCAATGTAGATATGATGTATGCAAGTTTTAGGATCAATCCCTCTCATATCAGTTCATTCCCATGCAAAAGCAGAAGAATGTTTCTGCAAAATTTCTACCAATTGTTTATTTTGCCTGTCTTCCAAGTTTTCATTGACATTCAAGGTTTTTCTTGGAAAGATTTCTATCGAGGAATTCCCAAAATTTTCCATGGACAACAATGATACTTGTTTAGATGAGAGATATTCATTTCGACTACGCTCATAATGCGAGGAAGATTCATTATTTTCTAGTAAATTTAAAAGTTGGTCTTCCTCTTTTACTTGTTTAGTGACAAAATAGGTTGTATATCTTCTCCATCTTCTATCCATTCTTCAATTTTTTTATCTATTGGTGTTCTTGCAGGGGGGTATAACGTAAATTTCTTTGTAGAATCTCCATATGAGATAAACATATCACCTGACCTACAACCGATAAAAGCATCAGCTGTAGCCAACCAAGGCCTTCCTAGAATTAATGGATGTCCTCCTAGATTATTCTTAGGTGTTAAGACCGTGAAATCAACAGGACATTCCCAAGAATCTAAAGATACACAAACATCCTCTAACACACCATCTGGTTTAATAACAAATCTATCTGCTAATTGCAATAAGGTTGGTGTGTATTGAAGGTTAGGAAGCCTAAGTGTGTCCATAACGTGTTTTCTCATTATGTTTATGGCTTCTCCTAGGTCAATAAGTGTGTTTGGTATTTCCGTTCCATTGATGTGAACTTTTTCAATGGGGCTTCTTGGGTCTAAATATTTTTTAATTGTCGTTTTTCCCATCATAATGTCTGCAATTTTTCCGATTAACTGAATTATTTTTATATCTTTTCTTCTCCTCTCTGATCGTTGTGTACTTAATTCCTTAATTTTTTTTGCAAAAAATGGTAATTCTTTTATGGCTTGTAATAAAAGAATCTTAATACAAACATTTCTCAATTCATCCATCATAGTGTAATCAGGAAAGATAATTTGTTTCTCTACTCCATTGATTTTCAAACTTTCTGGGAAAGGTGGTTTAACTGATATCAAGGGTTGTTCTATGATCGGAGCATCTATTGGAATTTCTTCTGTTTTTTTATTTTCTTTTTGAGGGAGAGAAGTGTTCCCTTCTTCTCCCCTTCTTCTGATTGATTTTTATGTTTTTGAAGATTAGATTTTGTTTTTTTAATGACAATAGGAGGGTTTTTTGGTAATACTCTTCCAAACCTTAATTGGACATTGTTTAGGTCTACTGGGGTTATTACATAAGTTTGAGGATTTTGACCCTCCATATTGTACATTGGTTTTTGTGGCATTTTATTGTTATGATTTGGAAGTGGTTGAGCGAGTAGTTGGTTCAATTTTTGTGGAAATGGTAGGGAAAGTTGCAGATTTTGATTCTGGACTGGGACTGGTGGCAATTGATTAGCTTGAGGAATTGGATTAGGTGGGGGTAAGAACTATGGTGGAAGGTAAGATGGCGAGTATTGTTGATATTGAGCATAGGCTCCATACAGATTTTTCCATCCTTGATTCCAAGGTTGTGACTATGCCAGAGCCCAAGGCTGCCAGGCCGAATTCCAATTACTTTGGGAAGACTGGGAAAATTGTTGTGGTCTAAATCCTTGTAATTGATTTGGTTGGGGATTTTTTGATGGTCTTTTGGCTATAAAGTAGAGAGGGTCTACTGGTTTTGAGATTCCTTCATCATTGAATACAACCTTAAGACCTAGTAAGGATGGACATTCCTTTGTATCACGATTATCTGCACATATGACACAGGTTTCTATGGCTTCTGAGTCTAAGGGACACTCTCTCAGAGCATGTTTCTTTCGACATTTGGGACATAAGATAGATAATGCCATATTTTTGGAATTTTGCTTGTTTTTTATTTTAAGGCTATCTATCTGTTCACTTAGGCTCCCTAAAATATCTGTTTTGAATGTGTCAAGCAAATTTCCTATTTCTTCCCTGCTAACTATCCTAGTTATAGACTTGTTTATTCTTGACAAGAGAGGGTCTTTATAAATCTTTGCAACTCGTGCCTTACCCCTTGAGATATGTACACATAAATCACAAATATCTGCAAATGGTAGTTGGGAAATATCTCCTTTTCTAGTTAGGTTAAGGAGATCTATCCATTCATCTTTAACGGCTTTGAGTAAAAGAGCTTTTAAGGTTTATTCATCCAAATTATCCATTTTTGCTCTTTTAACATTATAAACAAACCTTTTTACCAATTCTTCAAGATTTTCATCTTTTTTTTGTGTCATTTTGAAGACTTCATATTTAAGGTTACTAGGCATACAATAATCTCTATATTTGCCTAAGAAAGCCTCTTTCATTTGAACCCATGTTGTTACAGAATGCACTCCTAGACTCATGAACCATTTTAATTCCAAGTCTTTTAATGTGGTAGGGAAAAATTTCACCTTTTGAGCATCATTCAGATAGTCATATGATCTGCATAATACTTCAAATTCTAAGAGAAATGTCTCCGGATCTTCGTTTCTTTTCTCGTGGAAATTAGGAAGAATCGAGGGTGATATATTTTTCATTGTGAGGGTTGTATCTTCATCAAGAACAGGGAATCTTTAAGGATCTTGATTTCCTCTTCCACTAGCCCCTCCTCTACCTCTACCTCTTCCTCTTCCTCTACCTCCAATCCTATCTTCTTCACCATGGACATTGTGTACTTATCCTTCCCCTTCTTCAGCCATGATAGGTTCTTCGGAGCTAATATAGTGTTCTTCTAATATTTTTGGTTCCTCTATCAATGGTTACTCATAATAAGTTTCCAATTCCTCTTTTTCAATACGAATTTCTAATTCTTCTCCCAAAATTTGTTCACCAGTGGGGGATAGAAAGATTACTCCTATACTTGGGGATGTAGGATTTTCTTCAATTAAAAATTCAATAGAAGAAGTAGGTGAAGTTCTGGATTGAATTTCTAATCTGAGCCTTCAGGAATTTTTTTCAACCTATAAATGGAATTCGGGTTTGAGTAGGTGGTGTGCAATCTTGAAATCGTGGTGAGGTGAGTGGATTTGTGGGAATTAAACTTCTTCCTCGTCCTAAAAATATACCCCTAGAGTCTCTATCCCTATGCATGTTATGTTTTAAATTATTGATGGCTTTTTTTAACTTCTAATTGTACTTCCCCGGAAACGGCGCCAAAATGTTTGGTCAATTCAATGTCCTTGAATTGTCAATCATAAATTGTCAACCAGGGTTCGTAGACTGATGAAGTACAGGTGCACAATATGTGCTTAGAATTTATTCATTAGGTCATTATTTATTTGTTAAGATATAAACTTAAGATCGAGGTGGTGTCTTTCAATTATATTAGTGTCATAATTCTTAGGGATGTTGGTTAAGTTTCCTAGGAAATAATTTCTATCCAATTAGTTTGTAGATGATGTGAGAATGGTTCTACTTGTCTTTTGGGAAAAAATAGGAGGCAAGGAAACTTTTCTTTGGTTGGTTGTACGTCACAGCAAGTCACTGTGGTAGGCCACAGGCCTAACCAACCTAAAACAGGGGTTGTGTAGGGAGGTTTTGGGGAAGATTTATGCCCAAAAAAACAATTGAGAAGCAGAGGACCCTTCCTTGATGATGTTGCAGTGATTGGGTGCAGTTTTGGTGATTGGTTAAGGGCTAGTGCAGCAAGCTACGAAGCCCTAACCAATCACATTCTTAATAGCAACACAACAATAAACTTGGAGCAGCAATGGGTACATGTTGTATAGTCCAGCATAGTGCACATAGGAGCAACAATGCATAGCATGTTGTACAGTGAAACATAATGCACATAGGAGTAGCAATGCATAGCATGATGTACAATGCAACATAGTGCACACAGTAGTAGTGATGGTGCAGCATGGTGTAGATCAGGGTTGCTGGACATTGGTGCAGCAATGGGACATCATGGTAATGACAGACATATATATGAGCAACAAGAATGTATTGCAACAAAAAGAAGGTATTGTAGCAGCAGGATGATGAGTTACTGCAACACTAGGATGATGAAGTATTGCAACATGCATTTGGGGTGCAACATAGTGCAACAATATAGTGATGGGTACAATCATGATTAGTGAAGTATGATGAGATGCAACACAATGATGATGGGTGCAACACAGTGAGGTACAACATGATGATGAGGTGCAACACAATGATAGGTGTAGCATGGTGATGGAGTCACCTTGGAGAATCAGTTGAAGCAACATGTCTTCAACTGAGTTCAACTACCTTATGTATCATCTTCGTAGAGATGATCTATGCTCTTATTTAGATAAGTCAAACTGTTGAATTTTGTTGTATATGTACTATCTCTCTCTCTCTCTCTGCTGAACTATTGAAGAACATATAAGAAGAATTGATCAAGAGTTTCCCCACATTGGGGTTTGTCCCTGGCTAGCGCCACATCTTGTGTCCTCTTGTCTTGGCTTGTCTTCTATGATTTATGTTTATGTTCTATCTACAATTTACTATTATGATGATGTGATTGCGAATTTCGAAAATATATTGAGCTAACTGTGAAAATTGAAATAAATTTCTCTAAGCATAGAACATACCTAAATTTAACATGGTATTAGAGCTGAGGTGAAGACAAAGCCCAAGCAAGAGTGGAAGAGAAATCACCGAAGAAAGTTGGGAAAGGAAAAAAGGCTCAGTGGGTTCCTCATCCCTCTTCAAATTCACCAAGGGTGAAGTCGAAGCAGAGAATAATATTCGAGTGGTGCAGCAGAAGCATCTAATGGCCTACCTAAAGATCACTTCACTGGGAAGTGTGGATCTAAGGATGGAAGGAATGGTAGATGCCTTGCTTGCAATAAGCTCAGCCATTATGCAAAGGAGTGTCTGAATGGTAGGGACACATTACTTGACGATGATAACAATCATTCTAGGGAGATATTCAATGATCAAAGGAATGACATGTAATGCAAATGATTAAGGATATGGCTGACTCTTCAAGAAAGCAAGGAACCCCATGTATGAAGAATCAAATGTTGTTTTTGATAAGATAAAGAAGCATTATCTTATATTGGCCCTCTCCTTCAGACTCTTTGGGAATCTAGCTTATTGATTGTAGTGCTTCAAGGCACTTCATCAGATAGAAGGGTGCTCTCTCTAATTTGGTAGAGATGGAAACAATCATGGGATTATACTTGGAGTCAATGCCACTTATCCCAGAAAGGGTGTAGGGAATTTTACCTCTCAATTGAATGAGGGTAACTCGATTCATTTAAAAGAAGTTCTTTATGTACCTAATCTCAAGAAGAACCTAGTGTCCATTTCAGTAATGGAAATCAAAGGTTTCAGGGTGGCGTTCATCGATGAAAAGGTACATGTTTGAAAATGGAATTTTCAAAGATGATTTTACTCATGGGTTCAGGGTTAGAAATTTGCATCAAGTTGCAAGAAGTCCATTGGGGACCATGTCGATTGACACATCTCTTCTATAACATCAGATTTCTGCTCATTATGGGGATCTACCCGATGTGAGTCAAATGGTGACAGCGATGCCTGAATTCAAGAAGAGCATGAAGGTACATGTCCAAGATGTACCGAAGGAAAATATTACAAGGGGACCATTCCCCTCATGTAGAAGATCCATAGGTTTGGAACAACCCGAGGGGTTTGATATTCATGATCAAGAATCTCTTTTATGCGGGTGGAAGAAATCTCTCTATGGTTTGAAGAAAAACACCCCAGGCTTGATATGAGAGGATTGATAGATGTCAGATGAAGCTGAGATTCACTGGGAGCGAAGCTGATCCAAACCATTGCTTGAAGGTTGTGGATGATAGACCTCTCATACTGGCACCTTATGAGGACGACCTCTTCCTGACAGGTGCAAACATTCTCATTTTCAAAAGAAAGAGGGAGTTGGATTCCAGATTTGGAATGGTAAAATACAAGCTCGTGACTACTTCGATGGAGCTTAACTTTCAGAAGTTATGTGGTAGTGATGCCGGACCTGATTTGGGAAATGCCTCTGAGTTTCATAAACTTATTCTATCATTGATGTTCTTGGTGAACTCCCATCCAGATATATGTTTTGTAGTTAGCATGTTGAGCTCATATATGGTTGAGCCTCACTAGATTGGTGCCAAGAATCTTCTGAGATATCTTCAGGGCACTCTCATGGATTGGGATACACTTCCGGAAATGTGAAGCTGCATGATTATTCGAATGTACACTGGGTAGGTAGTGTGGAGGATCGGAAGAGCACTCCTGGGTGCTGGTTCTCTTTGGGTTTTGCTACGATATCCTGGATGAGTAGGAAGTAGAAGTCGGTTGCTTTAAGCACTGCTAAGACTGAATACATAGCTATGAGAATGATCTCGTGTGAAGCTTCTTGGTTGAGGAAGCTCTTCAATGATTGACACATGATGGATACCATTGTTATCTTCTGTGACAACCAAAGCGGGATTCAATCATTGAGGAATCCCGTGCGTTATGATCGCTCCCGCATATAGGCATCAGATACCACTTTATCTGGGATATGATACATCGATGAGCAAGGAGGCTCCATCGCATTGGGATTGATGTGCAAGTCGCCAACATTCTATCGAAGCCCTAGGGAAAGGTCAAATCTGTGACTTTCCGAGAACGACTTGAAGTCATTGAGAGACCTTCTTATGATGGTCCTATATGATGCACGCATTGAGCTCTGGGAGCTCCAGGGGGCTTGGGGTACTTCTTGGAGCGACAAGCGACCATAAGGCGACTCACCCTCCCCCAATGGCATGCTGTGTATAGGGTGAATGGTTCAGCCTTCCCCTGTGATACCCCGTGGAAAATTATGGGTAGGATGAGTGGTTCTCCTACTAAGGCATCCTACCCATCTAGTCTGGGACTCATGGGAAGTACCTCTCATTTGGCCAATGAGTAGGGACATGAGGATAGGGAACATAGTATTATCGATGGACGCATCGTGTATCTACCATACTCCCTATTCTAGGATGACCGACATTGATCTAGGATCAATTGGAACTGACTTCTGGTCAGTAAGAGTGATATAACTCACTCTCTATTGGAATTGATCTGGGATCAGTAAGAGTAGAATGACACACTCTCTGGAACTGACTTCAGGTCAGTAAGAGTGATATAGCTCACTCCCTCTTGGAACTGATTTGGGATCAGTAAGAGTGGTATGACACACTCTCTGGAACTGACTTTGGGTCAATAAGAGTGATATATCTCA
>APFE030399609.1:0-22841 GCA_000404065.3 Pinus taeda
TTCACTTCAGCAATGCATCGTTTGCTGGGTGGTATATCCATGATGGTACACACATCATTCACAAAGTAAACATTGTATCCCTTTTGAACAAGTTGTCCAATACTCAAGAGGTTACATCTCATTCCGGGGACATAATAAACATCTGCTATGGTTTTCCTTTCTCCTTGCTCTGTAAATATTTTTACCTCCCCTTTTCCCATAACAGACACTTTGCTATCAGTTCCTAGTGTGACTTCAGATTTCATATTTTTATCTAGGGCAGAAAAGAGAGCTATATTTCCTGTCATATGGTTGCTGCAACCTGAGTCTAAAAACCATATATCTTCACTATTTGTTTCAGCAATATTACAAGCTAACAACACATTAGTTTGGCTGATGTTCTCTCTAGTAACATTTGCATTTTGTCTATTACTCATATCATGCTGCTTCTTCCTACATTCACTGGCATAATGCCCATATTTCTTACAATAATAACATTGGACATTGGATTTTTCATACCTTTGTCCTTGAGCATGATGTTGTTCTCTTTGCTGGCTGCTGCCTTGGCCTTGGTTCTGATTTGGATTGCTGCCTCTTCCTTGAGCATTTGCTGGACTGTTCCTTCCTCCTCTGTTCTGGCTTCTGCCTCTTCCTCTCTTGTTTCCTCTGCCTTGACCTCTTCCTCTTCCAAAGGACATCTGGGTCTTGAAGGCTTGCTCTAGAGATGAGTTCTGATTCCTACTCAATCTCTGCTCATGTGTTATCAGTGATGCATGTAGCTCATCAACTGAAAAGCTTAAGAGATCCTTTGTCTCTTCAATGGTAGTAACAATAGCGTCAAATTTTGAGGGTAAGACCCTCAGTATTTTCTCCACAATCCTCCTATCTTCAATGGTTTCTCCATGAGTCCTCATCTGTGTGACTAGACCAATTACATGTGTGAAGAATGAGTCAATATTGTCTGACTCCTTCATGTTGAGATTCTCAAAATCTCTCCTCAGCAGCTGTAGTTTTGCTGTCCTCACTTTCTCCATGCCTTGATAGGCTGTCTTGAGGATTTCCCATGCTTCCTTGGATGTCTTAGCTTCTGCTATCCTTGGAAACACACTCTTGTCTAATGCTTGATACAAGAATACAATGGCTTTTGCACCCTTCTTCCTATTGCTCTTCAATAGGTCTTTCTCTCCCTGAGTTAATCTGTTAAACTCACTCTCATTTGCTGGTTCATCAAAACCATCTACAACTATTTCCCATAAATCTTGACATGCAAACAGAGCTTTCATGGTTATTGCCCAGTAGTCATAATCCTTCCCATTGAACTGTGGGAATTGAGGGTTAAACAAACCCATGTTAGTGCTTGTGCTAGCCATTCCTTGCATTCTCAGCTATGCTTCTAAATCCTTGACTGTATGTTTAAAAAACCACTGACTGCTTCAACCAAAAGACTTCTTTCTTCAACTTCTTTGTTGTCTGCAAAGAGCCTAAGCCTGCTCTGATACCACTGTTGGGTATTTTTTTGCTTCTATGTTTGGGATGGATAAATACCAAAACCATAAACTATAAAACACAGAGGCAATGCTCTGTTTCCTTTACACCAGGATCTTTTACACAGAGAAGTCTTTTTAATATTAATTACACAGGACAGAGTATTTCACCACCATAAAATTTCATTCATTAAACAAAACATTTACATATTCATCCTCTTTTACTCAGAGGGATTCACCAAAACATTTACTCTGCCTCCTATGAAATTTTACACCACTGTGTGTAAATATTTCATTTACATTCACTGCTGTGTGAAAAACAAAATTACAAGAGAGTTACAGATTTACCCTTTCACCTGTGTGAAACAATCCATGGATTTGAAAACAAAACAACCCACTGGTTTTCATTTACTTCTCCTCTGCACTGCTGTGCAATATTTACATTACAATCCAAAATTACTTTGCTGCATAAAAAACTTTTACATTACAGACCCAAAAAAAACATTTATGCACATCTGTGCATTCCTCCTCTGCAATACAAAAATTCACTCTCTGTGTTTTTTACGGGTGCTGCGGACCCTCTGTGTTTTTCTTCATATGCAAATTACATTACCCTGTATTGGCGCTGCGGACAAGACTATCAATTCACCGTATGCAATTACATATATCCATTACATTTTTAATCCCCCGTGGGTTTTCTTTTTCACATGTCAAAACATTTGGTCAACGCTATATTAAAACATATATAAAAAAAATTAAAAATAAACTTACGAATTACCTCGCCCATACTCCTTTTTAACTTTGCCGTAACAAATATTTAAAACCTTACCAAAATAATTGTCAGCTATTTAACATACGGGATGGGCAATACGTATGGACCACACTATATTAATTTTATATCGGGCCCGAATGTACTTTCCTTGATCGGAAGATGGAGAGGCTCAACATTAATCCAACGGCAAAACTTTAATATCGGAACACCCTTTCTGACAGAACTTTAAACCATCGTGCAGCTTCCTTAAATCGACTAAATCGACGGCTGAGAACGATATCGGAAGAGGTGAGATGGGTGAAAGATACCTTCCGAAAAGTGCCTCTTGCTGATGTCAGGCCAGCATCACTTGCTGGACAGTTGTCAAGTTCCAATTGCATCGGAGCTCGTTGCACGGAAACTACTTCACGCTGAAGGGTGGTGCGATATGAGACCGGCTGGTTTTGATTTACCGCGTGGTTTTCTGCCCTGTTGACAGCTGACTGCGCGCGCAGTTGGAATTATATATTTTCAACAAAAAACAAGTAACAACTACAGCTCAACTGAAAAAACTATTCATCTACCAAAATTCTCATGCCAAAATAATAAGAGGCACTACTGCTCAGAGCTTACAAATGCAAGTAATTAATGTGGGAGATCCTTGCAGCTACTTCGCGGGTGACTTAGCTGATCCATTCGGAATTAGTTAAGCATGGTCGGCAGTGGGATTGAGCTCATCCCAAGCTTCAATCCAAGTGACCATGGCATCTGCCAGCTTCTGGAAATACGGATCTATTACTCCAAGTTTCTCCCTTACCTGCTTTGACAGCTCAATGTAGCATTGCTGGACAGAGGTACATTCCTTTGGAATTGTGGCAGATTGGAAAAATGGAATAATGTCCTCTTGCCAGAATATTCCCTTGTATTCTTTCTTCAAATTAACAAAAGGGTTACTGGCCTTGCTGTGCCAAATGTATGGCAGCCCTGTCTTCACACCCAATCCCAAGTGGTCGCAGATGACCTTGACACACCATCCTGCCCACATATCGTCATAGCGACCAATAGGCTGGCCATCACCCATCAAGCCAAAATACATGGCAGGGCCAATCAAGTCCCGATTGAAGGCCAAATTCATGCCACACATGGGGAAAAGCGTACCCTTTGGAATTGTCAAAACTGCATCAACATATCTGGTGTTGCGTTCGGAAGGTTTGACAAGCTGTGTTGGGGCATCGTAATCAGGGATATTCATCCAGAGGCCATGAGAAACTGCAGTGGGTGTTCCATGGCGAAGGCTGAAGGGGTACCCACGTACAAAATCTGCACCCTGTCTGTATGGATCATACAGTGTATTGAAAAAGAATGGAGTTGAAGGGGAGAGCAAATTCATGATGTGCTGCTGGAGAGCATTGATGTCATTGCCGGAGGGATCCTTGACAACGAAGCAGTCATCGTCAATAGTAAAGATGTATTTCTTCTTAGAGACCATGTAGCCGAAGCAACGGCAGGCACTGTCCTTGAAAGAGATGCAGGAGGCCTTGGGGCCGAGGATCCTCTCGATATCATTTCTGTTGTAAAGTTCGTAATCGAAACCCTGAGGCACACTGATGGTCTTCGACGGATCGCCATCCTGCACAATGATGAGGTGATAGGGCTCAAAGAATGGCCTCCACATCTCCAAGAAATCCAAGTTCCGGATCGTGGGTATCACTATGTCCAGCTCCTCCGTCAGGATTGGGGTCGCAGCACTCGAAGTCGAAACTGCCATTGTTACTGGATCAACTGACCTACGTGCCAAGAAACAAGAAATGAAAGAAAATGAAATACACACAACCCAATCTTCCACAACCCCAAAGGACTTTTGCTCTCAATCTTGATTTGGTTTCTCTCCATAAGTGTATATATAGGTGTGGAAGAGCAGTCCCCAGCAAGGGGTTCAAGAGATTTGTTATTTGGGGATTCACGCTCTTGCCCAGACTCCGGAAGCCTGGGATAAATCACAATTAAAGTCTCCGGTTTTGACGTTAATTTTGCTTTTATAAAACCTGCTTTTAAAGTAAATCGTCCCGACTCCAGATCATCAATTTTATAAAAACTATAAAAGCAAACGTAAAATAATCTAATTACCCGATATTAAACACAAATCATCAAAATCTAATTACCCAAATATATTAAATATAAAATAATCTAATTACCCTATATCCAACACAAATCATTAAAATCTAATTACCTAAATATATTAAACGTAAAATAATCTAATTACCCTATATTAAACGCAAATCATCAAAATCTAATTACCCATGCTAACAAAACTCATTAAAAATAAAATACTCTAATGACCCCATATTAAATGCAATCTACCAAACATAGAATGATCTAATTACCCCCATGTCAAACACAAAATGATATAATTACCGCCGCATCAGACGCCTCTCCAAAAGGGCTCCACGTAGTTGGCACTCCTCCTTGTTGGATTTTGCTAGCTCGGGCTCCACGTAGTTGGCACTCCTTGTTGTTGGATTTTGCCAGCTGGCTTCTTTAAAGGGAAGGTTGCCATGACCCACATTTCCTCCAACGGGTGCGAGCATGCCATATCATGTGCGCACATGGGGTCAATGGGTGTGAACGTGCCATATTTAAGGTTATAATATTTCACAATTATTTATGCAATTTTTTTATTAAGTGCGTTAAGTTTAAGTTTAGGTATGGAAAAGGTTTTATGTGTTAGTGGAGTGTTATCACTGGAATTGCTAATCTATTAATGGGATTTTATGAATAAGAATTAGATGGCAAAACGATTTACTCACTAGTGGGATGCTATCACTATGTTTGCTAACCCATTAGTGGGATGCTATGAATAGGAATTAGATGGAAGAACGATCTACCCATTAGTGGGATGCTATCACTATGATTGCTATCAGTGGGATACGTGGGATGCTATCGCTATGATTGAAATTAGTGGGACGCTGTCATTATGATTGCTATCATCACGTTTGTGGGATGCTATCATTATGACCGCTATCATCCCTTGGCATAGTTTAACTCCCCTAAAAGTGTTTCCCACCCTACCTTTCCCCATGAGGTTTGACTCTAACACTTGGTGGAGATTAAACCCCACTCAAACCAACTGGGCTACACTTTATAGGTCTTCCACTTGAATTGTTACTTCCATATAACTTGATATTTGCAAAGCCTTCTTTATGTAGGTATAGTGGTAATATGGTTTTTTTTACTAAGGCTAACCATATGGAATTTGAACCGGCCACCTATAGCAAGGAGCACCTTAATAGTACACTCATTCACCATCAATCCAATGCCCTATGGGCTAATAGTAATCAGGGTTGAACAAACATTCAAATCAAAATATATTTTAATGCTAGAGTACTCATAGCCAAAAGTTGCTTTAAGGATAAGTCTAATTAAAAATTTGTGTTTGATAAGTAAGTATTCATCTGTTCTAATTTTTGTTCTAAGGGTTTTAATTTATTTTTAAAGGAACACCTAACATCTAATGAGTAATAATAATTATTGTAACAAAGTTGGTCCAATGCAAGAGTAAGAACCTCATTGACTTCTTTAA
The DNA here is from genome assembly GCA_000404065.3 of Pinus taeda. Classification (NCBI taxonomy): domain Eukaryota; kingdom Viridiplantae; phylum Streptophyta; class Pinopsida; order Pinales; family Pinaceae; genus Pinus; species Pinus taeda. The sequence continues at coordinate 5,795 of APFE030399609.1, forward strand.
AGTTGGTAAGGATTTGTGAGTTTTTTTGCCAAAGTGAATCGGTAAATCATTGTAGTAATTTGAGTGAGGCCCAATATCAAATTTAGCAGTTGCCACTCTAACACCAAGAGCATATCCAACAACCCGTAAGCCATATATCTAAGGAATTTATGACTTAGCAAGATTCGAGACTCCATGAGGGAAGAAGAGTCCACTCCTTGAGCCTTATCACAATAGGCCAAAGATGTCCTCTTGTGAGATTTGAAACTTGGTGGAGGTGATAGCATCCCGTTGTGCTTCTAGATTTTAACATACAAACTAAACATTGTTGAGGTATATATCAATTTGGATCACTGTACAAATGAGACAAGGTAATAATTTTGACAGCATGAGAACATATAACTATGTTGGGAAACTAAGTTAAGGCTTGTTGAGTTAAAGATTAATGCTCTTATGTTTGTCAATATGAGGGGATTTTAGATTTGCAACCATTTTGGGAAGTCAACTCCAATATTTAAAGCCATTTGAAGATTAATAGATGCTACTCATAGGAAATTTTTTGTTTTATTATATTTATCGAAGTATGTAATTGTAGAATAAATTTAGAGTGGTGGTGGTGTATGAACGAATTAGGTTGAGAATGGTGGCCATTACTTCATATGATTAAAACTTGGTTTTATTCCATATCTCTAATTCCTCTAAGCTTTAAAAGTAGGATACATTTGCAATATGTATGATACTTTTGGAAAGATCTTCTAGGGCTCTTTATCCTATCAAGAATAATTAACGCATATACAGATGCAATTTTATTTTCCTAATAAAATTACAAGATTATATTTCCTTGAAAAAAAAAAGGTGATGTTTGCAATGGTTGTTGGTGTGTCCGCAACTCTCATTTTGTAGGCCATTGTCTCTCTACTTAAAGTGGTATCACAGAAAACACAATTTTTCTTGTTGAAAACAAATTCAATGACAATTCCAACAAAATGTGAAGGCATTAGGGATAAGTGTTCCCTATCATGTGGATAGTGTTGTGAGAGAATTGTGAACTATTGAAGAGACATCTATCGAAGTTATGGATAAGCACATTCGATAAAAGTGTCCCGCTACTATGGAATGCAAATGCACTTGTGTAATTCAGCTTAGGTGCCTATGTTATGGAAACACATTGTAACTTATACATCACAAAGATGAACCACATAGTGATAAACACTTTCAATAAAATCTAAGATGAATGCCTCTACTACAATGACAAAAAAATAGAAACTAAACTAGAGCAATTCAAAATATCACCTCTTAAATATTTGCATCTAAATTGGATCATTTTTTTCTATTGAGGTATCCTTGGATTAGTGAAACGACATGTCTAGATTTGAGAAATCTAGTATAAACATTGATCTACAACAAAAAATGATGTCTAGTATCAATGAAACAATTAAACAACCATTCATGTTGAGTACAAATGAATATTACAACGTTAGAAAAAGAAATTACAAAGAATAACAATCAATAATAAATAATTCATGATTAAAAAGAAAAACGATCCAAACATTTCATTTCACTTGTCCCTTACAACTAAAGCAATTTACCAAGGCTCATTTTATTTTTACAATAAGAAACTCCATAAGTAACCTCTTAAAAGAAAGGAAATGTAGTCACACTTACTAGAAAATCCACATATAACCAAAATGACATCACAATGCATTCAACTTTGCACTTACGCGTCACATCAATGAATATGCTTCCACTAAATTTGAGTGCACTAGATCTCTTAACAAATGAAAACGAACCACTAAATATACTACTTATTGATGAATCGTCATTGATAAGGTTTTCAATATTATATAACATGGACAAAAGGCTTAGATAAATTCTACACGCTTCAACAACACCTTTCAAAAATGTCAAAATCATATTTTGTGGTGGCTCTATCAAGCATAACCTATCTACGATTCTTGGAGTTTTGAAAAGCCATATTTTTCCTATGAAATGATGTCCTATAGCTTTTGGAGAGATATCATGAAATGTTTCAAGCTCAAACAAGTCATGAGGTAAGAGAACAATGTCTTCATATCTAGTTTTAATAGAGTTAGGACATGTTCTCAAACACGAGATGATGTTAACTATATTCAAAGGATCTTATCTCGAAACATTTGGTGAACAATCTCTTTACCCATCTATGTGGGTCCAAGTCTATGGAACCATGTTGTATCCAGACCATTAGTGATGTTTATGAAATAGTCGCGTCTGGTATAATAGTAGCAGCCATTTTTTCAAAGATACAGATTCTCCAGGAATTCTCATTAATGTTAAAAAAACATGATGTTAACTATTTTAATAAACGCTACTACAAATGTTCAACAAATGATCCAATTTGTAGTTTTCCCATAGGAACAAACATCTTGAAGAACATAAAGATAAAATGTTGGCGCTCATCCAATCATAAGCATATACATTAAAATCACTGGAGGACCTTTTCTGGATCTGAAACGGTAGCGGAAAGGGGCTGAGTTATTCCCAGTGAGGCAATGCAGAGGAATGCACAGTTGCTTCAGAGGAGAGGAGTGTCGGATAAACGATTTACTTAGTAGAGATAGGCATAACCAATTCATCAGAGGTGGTTCAGATGTTAGACGTCATAGGGTTTGTGCAGAGCAGCATAGAGGCTGACGCACAAGGTCTAAGAGGACAGGTTTATGAAGAGAAGTTGTGTCGGGATTACTTGTGGAGGAAGGGTAATTCCCTCATATATTTTTTCCCATATTTTTTTGTTGTTTGGATTACAACTTGAGCTTCCACAGTTTGTGCTCAAAATTTCACTACTGCATTGATTTTCCCAAGTTGGGTTTTTCTGGGGACATTTGTCCAAAAATAACGGTGTCCTTTTTATTGTGTGTATGTGCTAGTATTTTCTCAGTTTCCAACACTATTATTTCCGCAATTTTATTTGTGAAGGTTGCAGTGTGATTTATATAATTTCTTTCGTTGTAAATATATCTTTAAATTAATTAACAATTAGAAGAATAATTTGGAGTTGCTACAATAGGATTTCAGTTTCAAAATTTTCACATGGTATCATGTTATGTCCCTATAATACTAGTGATTCCCCCGTTACTGTTGTCATTGTAGCCCTTATTGTTATTGTTGTGCCCCTATTGTCCCCATATTGTTATTATTGTGCCCCATAGAAGCCCACTATTTCTATTGTTGTGCCCTTATATTATAATTGTTATGTCGGCTTTGATTATATTGTGACCCATTAGACTCCTATATATAGAAAGGAGGTTTTTTCATTTGTATCTTGGAAGAATTATTCATTTTGTGTAATGTAAATGAGGTTTCCTCGCTCAAAGAGGCTGATTTTGAAGTCATTGATCTATCTTTTATTCTATTTTGTGAGCTCGTTACATAACATTTGGTATCAGAGCTTTGGATTCTAGGGTTTCGGTTCTCCAAACAGGTCATCGTCACATTTTCACTATAACTATTTTTTCTACGACGTTTCAGAAGCTGCAATAAAATCCCATTTGACCCTAAATCTCTATGAACCTCATATATGAATTTCAGATCTTTTCTCGCTATATTTCTAGAGATAAGATCCAAGGAAGTTAGGCTTTTCACACTATCCCGAATTATATCTCAAACATGTTATGTGGGGAAAATCGTCATAACTTTGTCTCTGAGCATCTGATTGAAATTTCGTAAAAAAGAAACACGAGACAAAAACAATTGAATAAAAATGCAATAACTCACCTTAACTAAACTTAATTGCAATCAAATTTTGTTAAGGTTGGGGTTTTACATTGTCGAAATTATGCTCAAAAATTTGTTATTGGTTTTATCTAGTGTTATGTCTTCAACTAGGATGCAAGAAAGAAGAACTATAAGGGCGCTTTATTTGCATGATCGATTGATGAATTTTTTATTGAGGATTGTTTTGTATGAATCATCAAGCATTCACAAATAATATTTCTTTATCTTTATGAAGTGTTATGATTCAAACATAAATTGAGGAAATTGGTTTTTTTTACAAATCGGATTTATTATCGTAATTGTGAAATTGGACTAAGCATTTGAAACGAAGACACATCTTTTTTTTTTTTGTAAGTAAGCATTTGTATTAAGAAACAAAAATATTGTACAAAAGGACTGCTTGGGCTGACTAGAGCCCGAGGCATAGCAGAGAACAAGACATCTTGACCAAAAGACCTCCTACAGAACCCCAAAGAAACAGGGCAGCCGGCAAGGATGAACTATCCACCTCGGCTCTGAGGAGTAGACAGGAAGAGAGCAATGCTACACAAGAAGCTAACAGACTAGCTAGGAGACAAGAGCATTACTGGGGATTCAACCCAGCTTGAGTGGAATCCACAGTTCGACCCTTTTTACCTTTCTTCTTACCAACTTTGACCCATCCAAATTGATCCTGTATGGATGGCAGAACTTGCAGACTACGCTGGGCTGACGGGGAGATCTCCTTGTTTGAGTCCGAAGGAGAAGTCTCATGAGAACGTTTCTGTGAGAGCATAGGGGCGGAAGACTCCTCAGGACCAGTTGGGGGCGGGTCATGAGCCAGCGAAGCATCCATCTCATCCTCAATCACTTCCTCTTCATCTGAACTGGAACTGAAGTCATCCATGGGGGGAGGGTCACAAGGCTTCCAGCTTTTGGATTTCGGCTTAGGAGCTGCCTTCTTCTTATGGGCTGGGATTGCTGGGCATGATCTATGAAGGTGCCCAGTAAGATGACAATTTTTGCAGCGAAACGCTGTGTTCTCATAATCCAAGGTTTGCGTCCAATGGAAGTCTCCAACCTTGAGAATGATCCGCTCTGGTAAACCTTTACTCATGTCTATTTCTGCGCATATTCTGGCAAAGGTGTAGATGCCCTTTTCCCCTCTGGAGGTGTCTGTAGCTAGAAAGCGGCCTAAGGAGTTACCGATTCCTTCAAATACAACAAAGTGCCATAAATGAACTAGGAGGTTGGGAAGCCTGACCCAGATGGGGAGTTTGGTAATGACAGCTGTGGAGGGATCAAAATCTGGGAACCGGGGGGTTAAGAATAGCCTCGCAGAATCCCAGAACCAAGGGCCCTCTGTCAAAGCTTTTTGATAATCCTCACTGTCAACAAAAACTACAATGAAGAACCCTTTAGAACAGAAGAGAACCTTGCAGTTGTTGGTCTAGTTAGAGTGAACCCATTTGTAGAGATCTGCTATGCTTGGCCAAAGCCCATTGAACCTACAAATAATGCCGAATTCAGCAAACAACTGGAACTGCCTATCCATCGTTGGATGCACAACCTCAATGGTGGGGGATTCCTCCAGCTTGTCCACCAAAAAAGGTTTTGGAGCTTGGGCTGGTGCAGCAGAATGCTTGGTTTTCTGAGCATGGATAACGTCTTTGTAAGAGAAAGCTGCTGCTGAAGAAGACTGTCCAGCAGCCCCTCCTCTCAAGCGAAGAGAGAAAATAATGGAAGCATTTCTTTGAATATCGTAAAAGGAGAGGGGCAGGAGATCATCAAGTTGTTTACCTTTGAAGAGGAGCCTTTGAGAAGCAGAAGGAATCCCCAACCTGAGGTACAGACATTGCTTGAGGTCCTGCACGAGGTCTGAGGAGCTCACCCACTGAAGCAGCGTTTTGCCTGATAAAAGCGCTATACAGATTTGGAAATATTCAGAATGCTTCGCGATCTGCTTTCCTTTACAGGCATAGTTTGTCAGGGGCCCAAGCTTTGCCTGCAATGTTATTCCCTGTGCTGGGAAGCAAGCGTACTTAGTCAATAGGTAAGGCTTGAGAGGAGGCAGGGCCTCTCTGAAGCAAACCGCTGCATTTGCTGTATGGCTGAGCTGAGGCAGGGCAACCACCGGAAGCTGCTTCTCACTCCGGTTATTTTGAGACCCACTCTGAGAAGTCCATTCTCTTTGTTGTATTCCGTCAAACAATTGCCACGCATCCTTCCTGTGCGAGCGTATTTAAGATATTCTAAGACTGAGATTTCTTGGAAGCCTTTTCAGGCATCCAATCCTTGAAAGACGCTCGGAAAGGAACCGAAACGAGGGAGTAGGGATATACAGAGTAACCCAGCTTCCTGCCCTGAAAAAGTTCTAGGGAGAAGGGTCCCAAATGGGGAAAAACAACGTTAATGAAAAAGAAAGAAAGCCCTCAGGCGGAGGGTAATCCTGCTGTGCCGCAATCAGGAGGCTGATTCCGAACGTGGCGGAGCACAAACCCCTGCTGGGTTCCTGGAAAAAGCCATCATGGGAAAAGCCGAGCAGGTGAAGGACGCCGGAGCTGAAGACTGCCCCTCCACCGGCAGAGAAATGCTCAGAAGATGAGCTACGCAGAAAACAGAAAGCGGGCCAACCAACCTCAAGGTCCAGACATGGGAGAGGAAGCGCCGCGGGGGGGCAGCGGACCCTGGCTGCAACGAACTGAGAGGAAACAGACCTGTTGAAAACCCTTGTTGCCGCCATTCTTTCACTCATGGAAGTCGGGAAAAAAAAAATCGAGTTTTCTTGGAGTTAATTGAGCAAGCGTAGCCTAATTAGTTGCTTGAAACGAAGACACATCATGAACTTGTTAATTATGAAATTTTTTTGTATGTACCTAGATAATTTGATCACTTCTCTTTGAACACACTTACGTTTTCTTTCCATATTAGTGCCATGTTTGTTTTCAAGTTCTATGACAATCGAAGAAATGAAGGAGGCCAATTTGTGCACGATTGGTTTTCTAAGACCAATTTCAAGAAACATGAACCAATTGAATCCATTTCTATCATCCACAAATTCCATCATTTTTCCTCTCCAAACTCACAAGCTATTCAAGCACTTTCACTAAGCATCGTCATCACCATTTTCCTTGCAAGTGTTGCATGTTTTCCATTTACACTTTCCATAATTTCCATTCATTAACCGATTAATAGAGACATTGAACTTACTTACATGCTGATTTTTCCTTTTGCTTTTTGTTCACTTGTTTACCCTCTTGTCATTTTCCTTTTCGTTAAATAAATCTTTCTTGACGCAAATTTTCATCTATAGACCTTCCAAAATCATCATTTCATACTCGCGTTAGATGATGGGGGATTCATAATGCCTCCCTTCTAACAAGGTTTGGCCTATCGACATCAACACATTATCTAGCTTCAGGGCTAGAGTCCTTATTAATATCTTGAGGCTTGTATGAATAATGAAAAGTTCTCTCGCCAACAATCATGAGAATACATCAATGTTCCTCGATCGTTGGATCTTGGAAGTGGCTCGACATCAGCTAATCTATTCGCACTTTGCAAGATGTACTTAGGTACCTTGGAAGTCGTTGACATTAATGACGCGTTTTCCTCGCATTGGTTAACGAAATTCATTAATGGCGGATAATCCAGTGACTTCTCTTCATGCTCGACAACAACACATTTATTTTCATGACTAGAATTGTACGATCGGGTTTTGTAGCAAGTGAAGACTATATCATTTTAGGGTTTTGCAGCAGATACAACAGATTTAGCAACAGAAATAAAGAATCCACTTTCACCACCTCATCCATCTTTTATGCAACTAAGAAGTGGATGAAATTCTACATTCTATTCCATGATACAACAAAAGCTACATCTTCTCTACATATGCACAGTTTTTCCACTTCCTAGGTAAGTAAAGGTATGTTATTTTCTAGATTTTAATCATAGAACTCCTTGAATACTGAAATTATAATTTTTGGAAAATACTTCACCATATTTCCTTACTCATTTGAAAAAAAAATATCGTAAATGCCTTTAGTTGGGGGGCGGGGGGGGAGGGACATCCATTTATTATCACATCTATATCACTTCGTTTCATCCTAGCATACTTGTCCTAATCAATTATGATTGCATTATGGTTCAAAGTTTATGTGATTTGCAAATAAATGCCTAAATGATGAGCATATTATATAGATGATTTAAAGATGCATTCTTAAATATGTTCAGTGAATCTCGCTGTGCCAAAAGGAAACAAGGTATTGGTACACAAGAGGAAATACCAATTAGGATTTGGTTGTCACACAAGCACCAACCAAACATGTTGCAATTCAATGTATGATAAGGAATACTTTGCAAAAAGAAATGAAATTGTCAAATGCAAAGTTTAAGGACAATTGATAGAAGCCAAACTCATTCAAAAGTAAATCATGATTAAGAAATGCAGTAGATTGCATGAGGACATGCAATAACGCCAATTTGGGGTATGTAGAGTCTCCAAAATGTCTTCAAAATATCATCCACTTTCACCTTTATTGCCACCATTCAACTCACATGTCGCAACTCCATAGCATATAATATTTCATTAGCCTCCATTTTCATGATTACATGGGGTTACCTTTGTGTTTTCCAAAAGCTAATGATTTCTAGTATTTTAAGTGAATTTATTGTTGAAACTTAAAAAAATGACATATACCTTCTAATACTTAAAAGTGGCTTCAGTTTCATGACATGTGTAGGTCATTTGGAAGCTTCCAAGGTACCCTTATGTGGCCTACAATGTTCAAATTCGAATCTCCTTCAAGATATGGAAGAATATTTGGATAAAGGTCAAAGAGGATATGTGTCTCATCATTACCTATTTGAGTTGTAAATCTATGAGATTTTATAGGGATCTAGGGATAGAATAATGGACCTCCATTAATGAGGTAGTTTCTTATGTTTTTGTATAAATAGGAGAGCCTCCTCCTTTCAAAGGCATGTGTAAAATTGGAGATACTCGGGTGTTCAAGTTAAGATTACTCATGTTTGAATGGAATTTAGATTTAGCACCATGATCACGAGTGATGTTCACCTCTTTCTGGTAATGCTTGCATTGGGAGCCTCTCAACTCGCCATCTCTCATGCTTTTGGATTGGCCACCTATAATGTGCGAGATTTATTGTTTTTCATAGATTAAGATTTATTTCCTTCATATCTTTTCCTGTGTGAGAGGTTAAGAGTGATTGTTTTTTTATCTTCTTTCATATCTTTTCCTGTGTGAGAGGTTAAGAATGATTGTTTTTTATTTCATTTCATCTCATGTGGTTTTGATTATTCATTTCATAGGATCCTGATATGATAATGCACACATGATCCCTTAGAGTAGATTTCACTTCATGCAATTTCAATTCTGGCAAGTGTGGTAGATTAAGATTTCCTTCTTGCAAGTGTGGTAGATTAAGATTTCAAATCCTACAAGTGTGATGGATTAAGATTTCAATTCCATGTGATGTACTATAATTGTACTATAATTTCTTTTGAATTGATTGTTGAATTTGAATAGGTGAATTTGGTCTGTCGTTATTTGGTTTCGTATTTATATTGATCTAAATTGAAAGTTAATTTCTAGCATATATAGGGCACGCACGGTTCAAAAGTTTTACGAAACTCCCGGGGTGACAATTAGATGATAGGTAATTAATTTGCGTCAACACAACTACAAAGCTTTCCATGTTATAGGCCGCGGAGATTGGAATTAAGAAGATGAAAACATGAAAGACAAAGGACTTGGTTGATCTACAAGCATAGTATCTAAAATGGGGAATGAACACTCTTGCACCACACATCATGGAAATATTCAATAACATCATTCAACAAGGTCTCCCAAGGGAATGGACAACTAGACTAGCAATACCCCTTTTTAAAACTGGAGGCATTAATAATCCTTCCAATTATAGAACCATTATGATCAATCCTTTGTTTGCAAATCTTTTCGGTAACATGGTAGAAAATAGAATCTGTAAGTGGGCAGAAGTAAAAGAAAAGAGGGCAGAAGGACAAGCAAGTTTTAGGCCGAAGCATTCTATAGTGGATCATGGTATCACATTGAGACACATTATTGAAAAGGTTTAGGGGGACAAAGAAGAAGTATTCTACTTCTTTGTGGACTTCAAAAAGGCATTTCACACAGTCCCTAGAGATAAGTTGTGGTGTAGAATGGAAGAGCTTGAAATTCATTCACATTATAGATCCCTTGTCCATAGAATTTATGAAGAGGTGAAAGTCAAAATTAGAACCTCAATGGGTATTTCAGAAAGCTTTAGAAGTGACATTGGAGTCAAGAAAGGTAGCACTCTATCCCCTGTTCTTTTTGGTTTATGTATTGATAAACTTGAAGAGTGGCTAAATCTGCAAGGTGGAGATGGTGTTCGGTTGGGGGCTTTTGTGATAAAACTTCTTTTAGCTGAAGATCTTGTTTTGATTTCTAAATTGGCCCATGGATTGTAGATGCACTTATATGCCCTTGAGCATTTTTATAGAGGAGTGGGGATGCAAGTCAATATTAGCAAGACCAAAATAATGATTTTCTCTAACAAAAGGAAGCAGAGCCAATGTACATTCTTCTTTCAAGGCAACATTCTTGAAGAAGCAAATGAGTACAAGTACCTCGGGATTGATTTCAAAAAAAAAATTAATTGGGAGGACCACAGAAAGAAGAGAATTTCAGGAGGGTGGAAAGCATTATATTCTCTTCAAAACAGTTAAAGTGATTTTCTGACTTCTAGTTTGCCCAGTGATGCTATATGGATGTGAATTGTAGGTTGGCAACACTCCCGTCTTAAAATGGAAACAAATTGAGAAAATAAAAAGTGCTCGATCATGAGCAAGTTAAAAATAAAAAGTTCGGTACCTTATGAGATAATGTTGAGTGAAACAGGAGTAACTCCCATCGAAGCAATTGCCACGGTGCAATTCAAAATATATCTTAAAAGAATTGAGCAAATGGGAGTAGGTAGATGGCTTAATGTTATTTTCAATGAAGGAATGAGTGAAAGAAAGAAAACATGGATGAAGCAAAACCACACATGGATGCAAAAATTGAATATCTACCTCAATGTCTGTCCCACAAATAGAAAGGAGCTAAATAATTTCGTTATGGAAAAGTTTCGTAAACGGGTATGGGGAAAAGAGTTGGGTAGAAAGAAGAAGTACTACATTGAGGAATTCAACCCTATGTGTAATCTCCAACAAAAGGAGTACATTAGAGCTAGCATTCCGTGGAGGGAAAAGGTTCTTATTTCTCAATTAATAGCCAACTCACATAAAATTCAGTGTGAAATAGGATGGTGGAAAAGACCTAAAGAAGCTTGGGAAGAACAGGTGTGTATATTTTTCACGTCTGGGGCAGTGGAAGTGGAAAAGAATTTCACTTTGGAATTTGATGCGTTCAAAGACATCAAAGAAAGTTATGGGAATACGTTAGCATCGGTTTCTTGGCATTGTCCTTTCAGCAAGGGGATTATTGGAAGGTTGGGCCGACTCATCGTCAGTTTGAATAAGAAAATGATTGAATTGCAAAAAGCGAAGAATTGGGAACTAATGGTCCCATAGACTATTTTTAGTCTCATGGATGTTAAAATATCATTTCATTTCATTTCATATACTGCCAACGCATTAATGTATCAATGTCACAATATATATTGGTAGTTGAGGCCTTGGATCCAAGGTCACGAGGAAGGATATCAGAAGTTGAGCAGTATGTTGAAGTGACAACCTTCCTCTACGTAAGGTTGCTTGTGGCTACACGTGACATAAATGTGTAGAGTATGCCAAATGGACACACACGTCCCAAAGGGTATTGTATGAGAGACATCTCTCCTACGGTGATAGAGAGTCTATTAGCAGAGCAGTTCCTCATGGAATGCAAGGAAAATCGAGTCGTCAACTCCATCACATGATACAAAAATGTTGTGGAATTCCATTAATGCTAACCTTGGTAGCACAGGAGCTCTCTTGTGCCAAAGAGAAAGAAAACTTTAGTGATGTGAAAGAAGTAGACAAATTGGAGAGTAAATAGTTTGGTAAAAGCTAGAGTCTTACATCTTCTCTTTTCACAAGTTTCCTAGGGAGTGCAAGGATCCATTCCTCAAAATTTTTTCATTTTTCGTAGGTTGGGAGTGGGACATGGTAGCAGATATCGTGGGAAGGACTGTTATGGATAGGCTACAAGGTAGAGCACTTGTGACCAAAGGGACAAATGGGATAGTCATTGTCGTACATGTACATGATGTCGTTATGGAAATCAACAGAAGGAGAACAGAGGGGGTGAAATTCAACTTCACTATAGTAAGGGAATTTCTGTACTTTTTGGGAAATGAGGATGAAATGCTATCAAATGTAAGATCTTGATCCACTTATGCTTTATACCATGTCTATGTTATGACTAAGCATGATGTAATCGAAGGGAGGGAATTTGTTTTCACTGACTAGAAATAGTGGTATCATGTGTATCAACAGTGCTTTGTGCACTTAAAATAATGATTCATTGAAACAATAAGTTATTGGATTATATTTCACTGACCATTCTTGCATTTGGAGACATAAAACCAAACTTAGTATGCGAACATTTAAAAGCTTGTTTTTTCTTAAAGGACGCAGTTCCAATTCTACATCAACCTTTCGCAGATGAAACGATTGAGATATTTGATTTATAAACCTACCAAGGATTTGAATCAACTGAACAACGAAAATATACTTCAAATATTTTGTCCGTGTTTCTTCATTGTGCTTTTTTTTATTATTTATTTTCAAAAGAGAACATTAATGATTTGAATAGGATTTTCACATATCATTTGATTAATTTGCAGATGCCTTCAAACCTTAGGTACATGGAGATAATGGAAAATTATCAAGCAGCTAATGGGTTGTTAATTTGCAGATATAATAATTATCAAGCATTAATGAGATGATGAAAACCTGACTTATTTAGAATGACAAAAGACACAAAACCTTTAAACATAATCCAATGCGTCCTTGATCTCCTCTTTGAAATGGCGATCGATCCCTAGCCTCTCAAAAATATAAAAAACTCACAAGCGTTCAAATAGATCAAGCGAATATTGAAAAGGCAGTGCAATAACAAATTCTCCATTTAACAGTTTTTACAAATTATATATATAAAAAAGGGCGTTCCTGAAATCATACTTTCATCTTGATTCCATGGTTTTTGAATTTCTTCAAGATGAAATTCAAGAAGTCCAAACATTTTTTGTTCCCTGTACGCATGAAAAGAGCCGCAATAGATGCCGACGAGCTCAACAATGATCCATCCTTGGATTGAAGTTTGATTATTTTCTCCCAATCTATTGTTTCTTGCAGGCCTCCCAAAGAATACAGTAATGTTGCTGAAAAGGCATAGGGAAGATTAGTAGGAAGCTTGGTCCAAAGTATTATACAAAACCTACAGATTACCAATAGGGGATGATGCAAAAATTGTAGGTTAGCATGGACATCTCCTTATTGCTCCTACCAAAACTTCTTGTTAGAGTTCAGAAATAATATGGAAATTTTCATCTTGACATGCATGAAACACCACAACATGTTGCAACAATTCCTTATAAACATCTCCGTTGATAGCACATATCTCTTCGCATGCTCCTCTTTTGGTCAAAACTTCTCATTGATGAGATATTTAGTCTCAACTCCCTACAATTGTAGCCTCTAGACTAGAATTATGTTCCAAGGTCTCAACTATGATGGGATATCCTGTAATGGCCATCCCATTTAATCTACTCATCAAATAAAATAAAAGAACATGCTCACCTTGATAACTTGCTTGTGCATCAATGTCCACATCAAATAATGGTGTCACTATTGAAGCATCATCTGCTGCCTACGAAAACTTTGCGATTTCTAATGGATTAGGTTGTCTAAATTGGATTTTTTGTATAGACTTTGGAACTTTTCATGCCACCCGTGAAAAAATGTCAAAATGAAATCCTTTTGTAGGCTTTTTCGTGAGTGCCTATATTACGTTTTTCTTCCCTATCCATTGATTTTCCTATCTATTTCTATTCCATGATGATAGGAACACAACACATGAATTTTCATTCAGAGGGATATCAAGTTTTGTTTCTAGACTATGTTGATCTTCTAATATTTCTTGGTTTTGTATATCTCAAACCTTTCCCTTTTTTCTTAGTAGTGAAGTCCCAAATCTCTGTTTCCTTTCCTCAACATAGGTTGTAATATTTCTTTGGTTAAAACGATCTCTTATACAAGCATCTAAACCAGAACTATACATTAATTTCCTTTCAATTCTTTTGATTCTTCAGGTTTGTTAAATAGCTTCCAATAATTTTCTTGCTCCCAAATTCCTTATTCACTTTAAGCTTGAAGATGTCTTCAGATGATAACATATGATAAGATAGGTGCACTACTTGTAACATCCATATCAACTAAATTCTTTTCATTTGTATTCTCATAGTTTTCTTGTATTATGATTTCCTTTCAATTACCAATTAAAGAGACCCTCACCAGTGATGCTAGCTATACCTTGTTCAACAAACTCAAGTTTAGACAACTACCCAGGAAACTCACCAATATCAAGTCTATTCATGTTAATAAAAATCCCCTTAACTCTATTCATATTTCAATATTTAAAAGGGCAAATCATGTAATTAAGATATACTAGTAATTAGCATCATTATATAAACAAATAACTAAATATTTCATAATCATTGAAATAAGAATTAAATATTGAAATAAAAAATATGAAATAACTATTTGAAATTTGAATAATGAATAAAAATATATGTAATAATATTTCTTAGATAAAAAGTTTATTAATAAATAATTAAGGTTTAGTAAATAATTAAGTTTTAGTGGTTAATTCAATTTTCATATTAATAATTCAACATTATATGAATATGAATATTAAATAATATTTTTAATATATATTTTGTATACTTTAATGTAATATGTATATTATGATTTTCTTCTAGTATTTTTATTAAGAAAAACAAAATTACAATGTAACAAATTGAATTTTATTATTTTTATTACTTTTAACTTTCTAAATCCGACCTTATATTATTCTTAACCGATATATAAATGTTTTTTATCAACCAATCATTTACTTATTATAAACTAAACATATTTTTACATTACACCTACAAGTCACCCCTATAAGACCTAATTTAAAGTTCCCAACATTAATTAAATAAATCATATGATAAGTGAAATTACCAAATAATTGGGAAAAAATGTATGGATTGCACATTCTTTGAATTTATTACCATTATAATTGATTATCATTAGGAGTGTGTATTATTTAAATGAATACCCTACTTACTCATTAGTTTTAACTCTAAAATAAAATCTTCCTGGGTGCATTGTATTATGTCTTAATTGGTTATTATTAGGAGCGTGTATTATTTAAATGAATACCTTACTCGTTTATTCTAATTTAAAAATAGAATCTTCCTTGTTATATTTGGAAATTGTTGTGAGCATTGTATTATTATTATATTTAATTTTAATTTTTATGAGTGATATGATAACTTTGTGAGGTTATGATTTTGATTTTTAAACTAAAACATATAAATTCCATATATAAAAGCAAACAAAAATCCCAATATATCTATATATATAAAATCTGAGGTGACAATTCAATTGGTGATTAAAGTAATCTGGAATATGTGAACAGAAAAATGCAAAGTTCAAAACCCCTGGTTATGACCAAGCTTAAGAAGATGGTGACAGATTGGAAATCATCAAAAAAATATTAGTTATTACTACAGGTTGGGGAGTTCTTCTGAAATAACAAAAAAAAATTATATATACTTTTTAAATACAATAAGAATTATTCCCAATTTCTTTTATATTTATTTGTTTTATAAAATCCAAAATTAAACTGCAAAATAATGATATGCCATTGAAAAAAAAAAAACTTTTCATCTTAAAAAAAAATAAAAAATTAACTTTTCCTGGAATACACAACCACCCACAACAAGGGTGAGACTACTACAAATCAATATTACAAAACATAAACTATGTAAATCATAAATATGCGCATAACGTATTGAAAGAAGGCTATGTCATGACAGTCTTTTGAGAAAAAAACGTTGTCATGACAGTTAGGGTATGTTACCCTACTAAAACACCACGCTTTTACAACGACACATAGAATAGTCACGGCATACATGTTTACGAAAATTGAATTTCATCAGTCTCGATCCAATAACATACATGTCATTGCATTTTCCAGGATATTCCATTTTCATTTTGCGTTAAACATTCAAAATTTTCCAACAAACACAGCGGTCTGCAATTTATTACACTCACACAGAAAACCTAACCTCAATAGCGGAAGTAGATCCATGCAGATACTCATCCAAATATCACACATGTAATTGCATTGTCATTGTCATTGATACTGGATCCATTTTCATTTTGTGTTGAACATTTAATTATGTTTTTCAATAAACACGGCGGTCGGGAATTACACTCCCAGAAAAACTTAAATCTCAATGGCAGAAATAGATCCATGCAGATACTGGATCCAAGCATTATCCATGTAATAACTGAAACAAATAAAATATGCAATTGCAGCACCAAGAAAAACGTAAACCATCCATCCACGCAGATACTCCATCCAAGCATTATCCATGTAATGACTGAATGCTTCTCGAGATGTCCATGTAAGACCTATTATTATCTAACCGAAAAGAAAACATATCCATGCAAATACTGCATGCAGATTCTCAAAAATAATTGCATCCCAACAAATGTTTCTCTGGATGTCAATGTAGCCACTACCATTATTTAACTGCATTAAAAAAAACAAGTAACAACTACAGCTCAACTGAAAAAACTATTCATCTACCAAAATTCTCATGCCAAAATAATAAGAGGCACTACTGCTCAGAGCTTACAAATGCAAGTAATTAATGTGGGAGATCCTTGCAGCTACTTCGCGGGTGACTTAGCTGATCCATTCGGAATTAGTTAAGCATGGTCGGCAGTGGGATTGAGCTCATCCCAAGCTTCAATCCAAGTGACCATGGCATCTGCCAGCTTCTGGAAATACGGATCTATTACTCCAAGTTTCTCCCTTACCTGCTTTGACAGCTCAATGTAGCATTGCTGGACAGAGGTACATTCCTTTGGAATTGTGGCAGATTGGAAAAATGGAATAATGTCCTCTTGCCAGAATATTCCCTTGTATTCTTTCTTCAAATTAACAAAAGGGTTACTGGCCTTGCTGTGCCAAGTGTATGGCAGCCCTGTCTTCACACCCAATCCCAAGTGGTCGCAGATGACCTTGACACACCATCCTGCCCACATATCG
>APFE030399615.1:0-13925 GCA_000404065.3 Pinus taeda
GAATCACACTCATATCTACTGCAACACTTCGAACCAATTACAAAATTGTCTTTGATCTTCAATCACAATCAACAAGAAATATTAGCATTCTTCAATCAATCAATAACCAAATTCAACTTCATTCAATGAGATCTACTTCACACATTACCCCTCAAGCAAGATCAACATGAGAACATCATTGGTAGACAATAGAGAAACAACATCACTGATCAAGTTTATCAGTCATTTATTAGCATAAAACCCTTACTTTATATATGTGAATTTTTCAGATATGAACCCACATGTATATGCACTTTTCCTAAAACCAACCAACATATATATCTACAAATTTTGACCTTAAAATCCACAACTCTTCAAACTTCAGAAAGACCCAGATCATAATAATCATGGATACAAACATGCTTCAGTACTTATATCTAGTCAATCCATGAGAAAATGATACAATGAAAAGTTAGTGCAGGTTTTATGATCCGGATCCATCATTGTATTCATCGGTGCATAATTATTTCTTATCTTTGTGACAATTATGGCCCTTACAATGCAAATATACTTCAGATTGAATTTTTCATCAAAAACCCTTTCACTTGCACACTTAATACTTTGATCTTCACCTCTTTATATAGTCTAGTCCTTATCTAATAACACTAGTCAAAACTACAGTAATGCCAATGGTAATATTTGACAGGATCAATATTCATTGTCGTGCTCATTACTATGGGCCAATACCATGGTAAGGACCCCTGGTATTTTAAATAGCTTTGTACAAAAACCATAGGCTAATTTTCTTCTCTAAACTCGCGTGCATACATGACTTGGCTTAATAGAACCCGGATATAGTTCTTGAACTTCCAACTTTATCATTTCTTTGAACTAAATCTTCTGAACTGTCATGCATTTTGTCACATCTATATTCATTCTGTCACCTCTGAATTGTCATGCATTCTATCACATTTATATTCATTCTCGTATTTTCTTGTATTCATTCTATCACCTCTTAACTAACCTATGAATTCTGTTAGAAGTGAGTTTCCATGAAGGACAACACGTGCATCGTAAAGCCAACAATCTCCCCCTTTGGACTTGATGGAAACTAGTTTGGTGTTTTCTCACCACAACCTGTAAATAACATCAAGAAAAGCACCAAGATTTTCAAAACATCAAGCTACCCTCCAAACACCAAGCTACTCTCCCCCTTTAAGATCAAGGGGAAGGGATGACCAATGCTAAATGAGGACTTCCATATCTGAACTGTTGAATATAAATACTGACCATGCTCCCCCTGAGCACATGCTAGATTAACTGATCATGCACCCCCTAAGAATGTGCCGAAATATCTAATGGATGTAAAATGAAGTACATGACTCTATCACTCAACTAAATATGACCTTCCTGTCACCAAGGACCCATACTTACATCAATCACCCAACCAAGTGGGATTACATTTAAACACAACCACCCAACCAAGTCAGATTACATATTTGACAAGGTCTCAAAAGTCCATACATGACTGAATATGACAATTATTACATCTTAGGTATTTACATGACCTTTACATCATTTGATACACATGATATTTATAAGAAAGACCAAAATATCTTAAAAGTGGCATAATTAAACAACCAACAATGCATTATATTCAATAAAGTTAATGCTCCCCCTAAACATGAGCTACCTGTTCATTTTCAAGAGCTCATTCATAAAAGCATCTTCATTAATCAGATAAATATAAATGAGAAAAACATAACTCAATACCATATCAGTAGACTGTACCCATTAACACCAAATCAAGAAAAATCATATCATAGCTATTAGAAGTATGTCAAAGGCTGATCTTTAGTCTATCCCACTATTTTTCTATCCGAGAAAAACATATGCCACTTTCTGCAAAAAACTCGTGTATATACATGACTATACTTCATGAAACCTGCATATAGCCAACAAACTTTTAAATTTTCACCTATAGACTGAGCAAACTGATTTAACATCAAAATGAGACAGAGACAACTCCTAGCTTCTGTCTAAGATATTCAAATACTTCTCTAGGAAGAGGTTTAGTAAATATATCAACAACTTGTTCTTTGGAGGTAACATACTCCAATTTAACCTTTTTCTCAAGCACTTATTCTTGTAGAAAGTGATACTTAATAGGAATATGCTTGGTCTTGCGGTGCATAATACGATTTTTCGAAATTCTAATAACACTTGTATTATCACATAGGATGGAGATGGGTGGAGAACATTTGATTTGTATACCCTGTAATGTTTGCATCATCTAGAGAAGTTGTGTGCAACAAGATGAAACAACTACATATTCTGCTTCTGATGTAGATAAGGAAATGGAACTTGGTTTCTTGCTAAACCAAGATACCAATCGGGGCCCAATGTGAAATGCACCTCCACTAGTGCTTTTTCAGTCATCAACATTTCCATCCCAATCTGCATCTGTGTATGCATGAAGGGTAATATATGCATCTTTAGGATACCATAGGCCAAAGTCTTGGGTTCCTTGAAGATATTTGAATATTCTCTTTACTTCCTGCAGATGTGATTCCTTTGGATTGGATTGCAAAACATCCAACAATCCCAACTTCATGCATGATATATGGTCTGGTACATGTTAGATAAAGCAAAATTCTAATCATAGACCTCTTCTCTGGTTGGTTTACTGCAAGAGAACCATCATTAGAACTGAGACTACATCTTGTCATCATGGGAGTACATAAAAGTTTTCAATCTTCCATCCCATACTTCTTTGGAATGTGCTTGAGATATTTTGTTTGTGAGACAAAGATGCCATATTTTGCTTGTTGCACTTGTAGACCAAGAAAATAGGTTAGTTCCCCAAGTAAATACATTTCAAATTTTTTCTACATAACAGAAGCAAAATTTTGACTCATAAATTCTTAATTACTACCAAATATGATACCATCAACATAAACAACAATAATTAGTAGTTTATCACCCTCAATTTTTGTGTACAAATTCCTATCTACAAATCCTTTTGTGAAAGATTGTCAAGACAATAAAACCATGCTCGTGGAGCTTGTTTTAGTCCATATAAATCCTTTTTGATTTTTCATACAAGGTTTTCATCATTCCCCAAAATGAATCCTTCTGGTTGTTCAATATATACTTCTTCTTCTAGATCTCCATTAAGGAAAGAAGATTTTACATCCATTTGATAAAATTTGAAATTTAGAAAGCTTGAAAATGAAAGAAACATTCCTATGGATTCAAGTTTGGCGACTAGATCAAATGTTTCTTCAAATTCTATACCTTCTTTTTGAGCATAACCTTTACAAACAAGTCTATCTTTGTTCCTAATGACCTCTCACTTTTCATTCAACTTATTTTTGAATATCCATTTTGTCTCAATAACATTTTTATCATGAGGCCTTGGAACCAATTCCCAAGTATCACTCTTTTCAATTTGATCAAGTTCTTGATTCATGGCCTTAACCCAACATTCATCCTTACTAGATTAATTTACATTTTGTGGTTTAATGGTAGATAATAAATCTATATGACTAGAATATCCTACAAGTTTACTTCTTGTTTGTACCCTAGATTCCCTTTCTCCTAGAATTTGAGTTTTTGCATGATTCTTTTGAACATACCTGGATGGAGAATTTTCTTTGTCAGATGTATCTTCTTCTACTGCTTCATTAGTTTCTTCTTCTATATCATTTTAATTTTATGTGGGAAAGCATTCATCATCGTCTTACTCTTTTGTTGATGTTACCTGTTTCGGCCCTATACATGCTTCATCAATCATAATAGTAATGTACTAATCAATTTTCCGAAGTATCTTATTGTAACATTTGTATCCATTACTTCTAGATAAGTAACCAAGAAGTATTCCTGCATCTACTCTAGCTTGAAACTTAGCATGTTTTTCATCATTATTTTTTATGAAACATTTGCTTCCAAAGACTCTAAAATTCTTTCCAGTGGGAGGCTTACCATACCAAAGTTGATATGCACTTTTATCACTATTCACACGAACATGAGCCTTGTTGAGAATATTTATTGCAGTATGTGCAACTTCACCCCAGAAGGTGTTAGGAGTTCCAAACTCATCAAGCATAGCACAATCCATTTGTTCAACAATTCTATTCATTCTTTCTATCACGCCATTTTGTTGAGGATTTTTAGTGATATAAAATTGACTTTTTATGCCATGTTGTTCACAAAAATCAAAGAATTCATCTGATATGTACTCTCCTCCTAGGTCAGATTTCAGACATTTTATTTTTCGATCTAATTAATTTTAAACTAATTCCTTGAAGACTTTAAATTTATCAAATGCTTAATATTTTTGTTTCAATAGACCGATCCAACACATTCTGGAAAATTCATCAATGAATAAGATATAGTATTGTTCTCCACTAGGTGACTTTTTCCATATTGGTCCACACAAATCAATATGTATAAGTTCAAGAGGGTTACCTTCTGATCCTTCATTGTCATTTAATCCAACTCTAGCTTTCTTACGGAATCGGCATGACTTACATATGGTATTTTCCAATATGGTGATGTAGGGTAGATCACGAAAAACTTTGAGCCTACTTGATTTTCTTATTTGAGAGAAGCTTAGATGTCCCAAACTTCTATGCCCTAACTAGTTTTCTTCTACCTTACCTAGGTAAAATTGTTCTTGGCCACCTTCCAATATATACATGTTGCTCAGGGTTCTCGTTCCTTTTATTATGGTCTTTCATATTTCAAGGTCACTAAGCGCACATTCTTATGATTAGAATACCACCTCATTTCCTTGACCACACATTTGGCTAACACTCAACAAGTTATGTTTTAACCCATCAACATGCATAACATTACCATATTTAACTTTTTCTCTTAGAAAAAAAGAACCTTTACCCTTAATGACAGTAGGCGAGTCATTTCAAAAAGTGACATTCTTTTCTTTCTCTAAAGAATTGTATGAAATAAGTTTATCTTTATCACATGTTATGTGTTTTGAGCATCCGCTATCAATGTACCATTGATTTTTTTTCCTTCTACAATCAATGTTATGACATAGCTTTCAAACTGTAACTCCTTCATTTTTCATACCTTAGAATTCATTGTTAGTTGCTCCTTTTGAGATGTTGGTCATAATTTTATCCTGTATTCAAATTCTTCATGTCCAAAGTTATTGCAAACTAAGCATTCAATTGCATCTATAAGAGGTGAGAATATATTATAAGATTTCTTCTTGACTCCTATCCAATTTCTTTTTTTATTGCTTCTCTATTCATGATGGTTTTGTATGCAACACATTGAGTAGCCTTATGACTGAAATTATCACATGAGAAACATTTTCCATTAAAGAAGAAATTTTTGTGACCATAGAATCTTTTGGTGTTGTTTACCTTTTGACTGGTACTTCTATTATTGTTCATCTTTGGATTGGAGTGAACATGATTTACCTTTGGAATAATTTTATTCTTCTGTTGAGGATTGAATTTTTGCTGACTAGTTTTTGCTACATTATTGAATCTTCGTTGATTAGGTTTTGCTGAATTTCTGAAGCTTTGCAAACTCATTTTTGCTGCAATTAGATAGCTTCTGGTGGTGGCTGAAGAATTTTCTGGTTGAGATGTTTCTCCTGTGTATCCAAGACCTATCTTCATAAGGAGATAGCATTGTACCTTGATAATTTCATCTAAGGTTTCAGATCCTTTAGCAAATCTAAGATTCAAAGTTTTTATTTTCCCAAATTCCTTTCGTAGACTTACTACTTCACATTCTAACCTCTCATTATGATTTTGTTTTTCTATGAGTTGATGCTTTAAAGTATATATGGCTACTTTGTTTACTTCCAAGAAAATTTTGAGTTGAGTAATTTCTTCAAAGAAATATTTTTCTTCTAATGCATCCACAAATTTATCATTAGGCACATTAGTATTTTTATTAAAAGACATGAGTAAATTAAGATCTTGATCAGATTCACCTTCTTCACTATTTGACAATCCATCACTATCTTCATGAGTATAACAACTTCATTTACTGTCAAACCGTCTCCTATTACCTTTTGTAGAATCCTTACCTTTGTCATGGTTGTCCTTATGAGGGCATTTAGCATCATAATGACCAACTCTACCACAAGTAAAACATTTGAAGGGAAGCTTACCTTTAAACCTTCCAGTGCGCAGTTGAAGTTTCTTTACAAAATTCACCCCATCTTCTTTTGATATGTATGCTGATTCCCTGCATTCTTCCTTTTCTTTTCCTTTTGGAGATTCCTTAAATGCATCTTCTCTCACCTATAAGGGACCTCCTTTCGTCATTTCAAAAGGATCCAGGATCCCATGAAGTTGAAAAACAATAAGAGTCTACAGATCCTGCTTCTCTTCAATGGAAGACACTTTTAACTCGAATTTAGGAGTTAGAGATCTTAAAGTTATCTCTACTAAAGTATTTTCCTTTATTTATTCACCCAAAATTTTCATGCGATTTACAATCTCATCTATACATAGAAAGAGACTGGATATACTTTCATCATTATGCATTCTGAGAGTTTCAAATTGAATTCTAAGTGTTTTGAGCCTAGCACCTTTTACCTTGGTATTGCCTTCATAGCTTTGAATGGTTCTGTCGCATATTTCTTTTGTTGTGCCTAGCTACATAAATTTGAAAAATTTTGATTCTGCCATCCTTCCCAATAAAGCATTGACAACTTTGGCATTGGTTTGATATGTCTTCTTTTTTGCTGCATCTGTGGGAACTGCAGCTGGGTATTGGTAACCTCCTTCCACAATTGCCCAAGCATATACTCCAAGAGACTGAAGATAGGATCTGGTTATTGTCTTCCAATATATAAAATTATTTCCATTGAAGAGTGGTGATCTGATAGATTCTTATCCATCTTGATTACTCATCTTGGGAGCTCTTCCTTCAAGTGATCAAGCTTCTTGTGAAGGACCTGCTCTAATACCAGTTGCTGGGAAAAATACTGAGAGAGAGGTGAGTTAGTATTTTAAAAACTTACAATAATAATTTTCTTTTCTGAAATGTATACGCGACTTTACTGAACCCAACTAGCATATATACACGACTGTTGTAAAAGAAACTAGTGTATGCTCAGTAAACTTGTTAAACAACTAGTTCTTTATCTGAACCAGAATGTAAGAAAATTTTCACGCATTTGATAAGAAGTAAACAGGTGGAGTACGAACAAAATAAAGTATCACACATAAGTAAACACACATGAACACTAGGATCTAAGGTGGAAACCCAATGTGCGAGAAAACCACCGTTGTTGTTATCTGGGTCTTCAAAACTTATTAATATAAAATATTCTTAAATTCTTTTACTATTGTAGACTCATACTAGTACATAGGCACCCACTTGCTAAAGACTACAACCTTCACTCATTCTCCAGCTCCTACTGGAAGGGAGCTCCAACCCCCCTGATTTGACCACGAGCTACTACTGGTAGGAAGCTTCAACTTCCTCACTGAAAGCTCCAACCCTCAGCAACATCCATGGACCACGTTTCATGAATTTTCACATGGGATCCAATATCAACACTTATGTTCAATCATCACTATAATACAATCATCAATCCCTAACAGAATCAAGGAATCACCGAAACCCAAAGAACTAACACGTAATCAAAACTCAACCAATCAACTGGAATAGTCAGATCATTGTAACTAGTACATAGAACTAAACTCATAATACTACATCAACACACAGAATCAACTACAACCCTGATCATTCATTTACCAAAATTTATACGCTACTTCACTAAAGGAAACCCATGTGCATATGCAATTTTCTTTGGAGAAACCCGCGTACAGATCTTAATATAAAAAAACTTAAAACTTGACCACTGCAATTTCTAAAAAGAACACTGAATCATACTCAGATCTACTGCAACACTCTGAACCAATCACATAACTGTATTTTATATTCAATCACAATCAACAAGTAATTGTGACATTCTCTAATCAATTAATAACCAAATTCAACTTCATCAAGACATAGGAACCATTAAAAAATGTTAATTATTTTAATTAAGTTGTATCTAGGTGGAAGTTCTAGAAACGATTTCTAGGTTTTGGAGAATACATATATTCTAGCCTCTCCACTAAATTTCGTGGCTATAATACACCTAATGCTACAAAACTCAACATAGCGTATTATGGCTAGAAATTTGATTTCAATGCACAAGAGAGAAGGTTTTGTAGGTTGAATGTGGAAAACACTCTTGGCAACCCTAGAATAGTTCAGTGTAGCTAACTCCCTCAGCCATTCAATGTGGAAAATGAAAAAAGGGGAGGCTGATAAGTACAAGGAATGGGCCAACAGGTTTGTAAAGGGAATATGTAGGCAGAAGATGGGGGCTAGCTCACCCAACACACTAAGCCCACTACCATAAGAAGAATAAAAGGAAAATCTCAAACTTCATTTGTGCTAATATTTCATTCCCAAAATGGTAAGAGAGGCCCACTACATCATTGAATGTTGAGTTAGCCACCATCAGGGGTTCAATAGGCTAATACAAAGGTGATATAAGGTTGAGAATCAAGTGCTATAGGATTGGACCCAACTGCTAGAGTAGACAAAGTAGGTTCTACAAGAGAGAAAGTAGGCGTTACAAGAGACAGTCTCCATACTACAGGATTGTCCCAAGAGGAAAATAGGGTCCTTGTCTTGAGAATTATTGGCCACAAAACTGTATAGTTTTGAAAGAGCTTCTAGGGGAAGGGTAAGCAACCAATTACCCTCACCTCCGATGCACAAAAATCATGTGTAATTTTTCCTATTTTGTCCACAAAAGCATCATGTAGAAAAGTCCTAAAAGTACAAAGAAATTGAAGGTATGTATTTTTCTTGTAAGATAAGCATGAAAATTTTCTTCCCCTAATAAGAAAAAGAGAACTATTCCTCTTCTTTTTACTTTGAAACTCTAAGTCGCTCTGAAAACGGATCCCATATCCAAGAAGGAGAAGAAGAAACTAATAAAGAATAAGTAGAAGATAGAAAAGGGAGAGATAATACAAAATAAAAAAGGGTCAAGGAAGAAGGAGAAGAAGAGAAAGAAACTATGATAAACACTAAAACAACAGTGCCTAAGAAGGACCTAATCAGAAAAGTTGTGACACAAATAGTAGAATGTAGAACTATAGAGGTGATTGGGCAATCATCTATGCCAAAAAAGAGAAGAACAAGGAAACAAAACAAAATAAGGCAAAATTCAAACCATAATGATGAAAATAGGCTTTCCACGATGTCTATGATCTCTTCTAGCTTGTGTCCAAGGCCTAGAAGATGTTATATAAAGGTAAGAGGAAAAACATTAGGCACACAGTGCCATTATGGTCAACATCTGATATATTTTGTGATGTGCTACATGAGAAACAAAGCTACTATAGGAGAAACAAAACTGCTGCAGGAGAAAACATAGATGCTATAAGGTAGAATGATGCAACAGGAAGAAGGTACCTTTCTACATGAAAGTGTTAAATAACCACAAGATAGATCAGGGAGGCCACTAGGGCCATGAGTGAGACATAAATAGGTCATAAGTTGCTTAGAGGACAAGCAAAACGTCTAGTAGTGGGGTGTGATGGCACTCCAAATTAGACATAAATTAAGACACATACGAGATCCTTCAACACATTATACCTCTGTTTTTGCATTAGATGAAATATTTTTTACTTTAATATGTTCATGAGGAAGGTTTAGAGATAATTTCATATTATGTGTCTAATATTTTTATTTTGGTAGAAAATTGTGAGAATGTTGGGTAGATTATGAAGAATTGGAGGATACGATAATCTAGGAACTTGATCCCTACTACACGATGGGCCAAGATTGGATAATAAATGAACAAGATATTATGAAACTAATTCACAAATTTTGGAGCTCCAATGATTGAGAAAATCTAGGAATGTGTTTCTTTTCATTTAATACAAATTCTGTGTTGGGAACCAGATCCAGTTTTTGAGGGATTTTGCAGGGGAAAGCGACCTCCTTTATATTAGCGCTTGTCAGTCATGTTAGTCACTGATGATCAAAAGTGATGTTACAAATTTTTTCTTACTAGGGTCTTAGGTAAATTTTTTATGGTTTCAAATAGATTTTCAATAAAAATTTGGTCACTGGTAAGGGAGGTTTAGTCTTTACTACTCTTTTTAGTCTCATGGTATTCATCACTCATCATGGTCATTGTCTTCTTCCAGGTATCATATCTTCATTCAAGTGTTTTGGATCATGAAATGGTTAAATTCCTCATTTTAGGCCATGGTCTAGGGTTCTCACTCCATGTGTCATCATGATACCATACGTCAAAAAAAAATCCATTTCCATCATGTGAGTCAGTGGGTAAAGGGAGTTAATAGCTTAGGGAAAGCGAAATAAAGGTAAAGGTAAATTTTTTATTTTAAATAAGACAATGTTGTAGTACACTACTTAGTCTCATCATTTCTCAAAGGGACATATGATGTCAAGCCACTATCAAAGAAAAAATCAACTTTCAAGCAACAAAGGATCATCCAAAGCATCAAACGAGTTTCATTTTAGCATTCACAGGTTTAAGAATCTCCTTGGAAAGTAAGTAAAGATATGGAACCTCTTATACATCGTTCATTTTGAAGAACTCAGTGAAAATCCCTCCGCTAGGGTTTCATTGTGCTTTGGGTCTCCAAATGCTTTTTCTTCATTGTAGTGAGAAAAATAAAACTTTATGTTCCATAGTCCCCGTACATACCTTATATATCCCTCCCAACCATTTTCCATACCCATTCTCTTCATTTCCCCTCATTTTTCCTAAACCCTAGCTTAATCTTGTGTTTTTGCAAATTTCTAGGCTAGGACTATGTTTTGGATTTTTTCACACCTTTTCCTCACTATTTTCACTAAATTCCACCTCCTTACACTCCCTAACACCTATCCCGACACCCAAAAAATTTCCCAATAAGTTAGACACCCTTAAACCCCTTCATTTCCTTACATTTGCGAAACAATCCCTTTTCACTTTGAGGCCATTTGCTGCACATAGGGACATTTTTTCTTCAA
This sequence comes from Pinus taeda, assembly GCA_000404065.3. Taxonomy (NCBI): domain Eukaryota; kingdom Viridiplantae; phylum Streptophyta; class Pinopsida; order Pinales; family Pinaceae; genus Pinus; species Pinus taeda. The sequence goes on from APFE030399615.1 coordinate 11,029, forward strand.
AATATGTTTCTAACCGAATGGAGAAGAATTTTACAAACATGAAATACTTTTTTTTCAATTATAGGCCAAGGAACAAACAACTCCTTCCCTTTATGTACAGGTGTTATGATTTGAGAGAAATTCCCAAACTACACTTGCTACAGGAGAGTTGCTGCACTTATGGATAACTTGACTTCAAGACAGTTTTTCAGGGGTTTGGAGCAAGTTTTCATAGTTCTTAAGGACTCTATTGTATATTAATTTCAGCCAAAAACCCCTCCAGGAAGGTAGTCAAAAGTGCTATGTGAGTTGGCACTGTACTTTTGTCAAAGACACCCTATGTTTTTGGAGTGACCTTAGGAAAATCCATTTTTTGCCCTTCTGGAGTGTCCAAATTACATTCTTGAGGAATCCATCATATATCATACTTCGGGAGATTTACAACGAGCTATCAAGTTTGCAATTTGGAGCCATTTAAGGCCTCCAAACGCGTGTTGGATGACAACACATTGTGCACAGGAGGCCTTTGCTGCCCACCTGGAGACACCTTGGGCGAATGGCCATATCAGAGCCTAAAATGTGTCATTGTGAGTGAAACAATACCCTAAAGACATATAAGCTCTCCCAAATTTCCATAAAAGGTTTCATATAAGGATTCTGACTTTAGAAAGGCACTCAAAAATGGCATCCAACAACTCACTACGCACCTGGAAAATTTCTGAGATATTTCTAAAATTTTCACTATCTAATTTTTTGTAATTCCTAGTTTGACTTTGGTAAAAGTCAAAAGGGTGAAGTAAATTACTGTCAGGGGTAAAATTAAATGTAAATGGGTAAAATTAGGGGCGAATAGGTGTATTATCTTCGATTTAATTCTTGGGGCAAATATCTTCTAATAGTTAGATAAAAGAGGAAATGGTTGAGTAACCTCCCTAGTGTGTAGCAGTTATGAGATAGGTGCATCTATTTGAATTTATTTGCTGAAAATGTGACCTGATAGGGAGGACAGCGACCTCAGATCCTATATGAGGCCTTTTGTAATCATTTTCAAGGGTTGGATGCAGTGGAATTGAGCCTTGAATGCTAGTGTAATTGAGAATTTAGTAGCAACTAATAGATAGAGTTTGCAACTATTGCAGTGGGATACCTGTGGTATATGTATTAGCAATATTTTTCCTTCTATGATCATAATTTTGAATGTATTGTATATTTCATTTCCATTTTCATGTTTCATGTGCTTGTTTCCTAAGATAATAAACAAAATTAATTCATGTAATGCTTTGTTTTGGAGAAGGTTTCACAATAATGTTCATTTTTCTTCTCATATAAATGAATTCATGAGACTCATGATCATTTTGAAACCCTACCTATCTCCCATATACGCAATGACAACCCTAAGTGCTAAAGTGTGTCCTACCTTGCCCCATTACATCTCTACAAATCTGATTATCAAAGCCTAGACCTAAGTCTCTAGAACTAAGCCACCATCCAACGAACAATCAAAATCAAATCAAACCCTGATCTAAACATATCTAGCCTAAAATCCTTTACATTCCAGTCATTTTTTGGCTGTGATTTGATAGAGAGATCCTTCCTTGGTTTGTTAGGGCTAGCTACCAAAATAAAATCTTGATCTGTGGTTACCTACGTCAATCTCCTTATCAGCCTGGGACAATGTTGGGGCTAACATTTTGCCATCGTTGCTAGGGAAACTAGAGATCATATATTCCCTGGGAAAGAATGACAAGGATCAAATCTGATTGTTGATGGTGGATAGTAGTCAAACACATATGAAGGCTGAAATCATTCACTTGATAACTCCAAATCAGTTTCAAATTCAATTCAAAGACTCCATTGTAGGATGAACCTTACCAACAGAAAGATGAAAGGACAATATGGGAAGATCAGGTATTCAAGTTGGACTTTCATCCAAGACTTCATGTTCTTTGCTGTAAATTATTTCTTCTCTTTTCCTGAGAATGTCAAGAAGGCTTTCCAGAGGATACTGTATTTGAGAAAATATCCCAGACCCACATTTGATTCCTTTCCTTTGAAGATTGTGAATGCAAATTATTTGTACACCATTGATCTTGGTCAAAGCCCTTCTTCTAAATCTTATGATGACCATATTCGACTTGATGAGCCTCAAGACATTAAGAATAATCCTAAAACCTTTGTACATACTCTCATACCTTATAAAATTCCATATAGATACAAGCCACTCATCTTACCTCCTATACTCCATGATTTCCCTGGAAATTATTACAAATATCTTCTTATGTTTGATGGATAACATGGTAACATCATTGCTAAAAAACACATTCAGAGTTTCAAGAGTTTTCTTGACCTTTTTGAGGTTGAAGAAGATGATGTTAGTATCAAGATTTTTTCTTTATCTTTGCAAGGTGAAGCTAAGAAATGGTTCAAGAACTTACCAGCTGCAAGAATTTTGAATTTTCATTAGTTTATGAAAGTATTCATTAATAGATGGGTAACTAAGAGAAATCCTTTTCTCATTTTAGAATAATATAATAATTTTGAAAGACAACTAGGAGAAACAATGCAACACTTTTCAACTAGATTCAATCAAGTATATCATTCACTACCTGCTGATATAAAACCACCTCTCAGTTTATCTCTCTTGCAATACCTGGATTCCATTGACCCATAAATGGAATTTCAATTGAGAGACAGGGATCCCATGACGGCGGTCTGGGTGCAGGAAGGAGTGTTAATCTCCCAAATGTTGGGTTGTGTTATATTCTTTCCACGAACCTACCTATGGTTTTCGGTCCATGGTTTTGGACGCGATGGTTTTTGGTCCATGGTATTAGATGCTTCGGCATGTATAAATATGTATTGTAACATTTAAAAGAATATAATGAAAAAACCAAGCTGGTAGTCCCAGTTTTGGGATC
>APFE030399620.1:0-68566 GCA_000404065.3 Pinus taeda
CCCACTCATAACACAAGTGAGTGTCAGACCAAGCAGTCATTGGTGGCCGAGTTGAAGGCTTCCGAATCAGATACATGTTCTGACCTTGAGCTAGAACCCGACAAGGAGAATGGCAAAGGGAAGCAGATCATTGATGCGGATCCCAGCGCCACTGTTGCCACTGCGAAGATCCAGAAGAATAACCCCGAAGAGCTAGAGGAGGGGGAACAGCTTTTCCACTCACAGATGTGGGTGAAGGGTTCGTCGCTGCAATTCATTGTCGACAGTGGCAGCCAAAAGAACCTTATTTCAGCAAAGGTCGTGAAGTGGTTGGGCCTACCGACTACACCACACCCGCAGTCGTACAATATCGGGTGGCTTCATGAAGGACGAGATCTCAAAGTTCGCCAACAATGTTGCCTTCTCTACAGCATCAAGCCCTTCACAGACGAGGTATTGTGTGATGTTACACCTCCGGATGTTTGTGATGTACTATTAGGCCAGCCATACTTGTGGAGGCGACATGCTGTGTATGAATCAAGGCCTCGCGCTGTCATTATTTCTTTGGGTGATTCATTATACAGGATACCGGAGGTAGCCCCACCTACCACCACATATTTGATCACTGTTAAGAAAGGAAGCAAGCTCATATCACAAACTAGGAAATTTATTTTCTATCTGGTTCGCTCCCAAAGTAAGGGGAAGATCGTTGCTACATATGTGACCCCCGCAAAGGGTTCCTCCACGCAACAATAGCAACAAAGGGATATGGTCATGACAGAACACAAGAACAACTTCTCTTTACCCACAGGGGTACCACATAAGTTTCAAATGGGCAACAAAGTTTGGTTACATCTGTAGAAAGAATGCCTTACAAGAGCCCATCAGAAGCTCCGACCACTCTGACATGGTCCTTACACCAGTACCAAGGCTACAGACAACAATTCTTTGAAGCACAACATTCCTCCATTCCTTCGCTTGCATCGAGTGTTCAATGTGGACCATCATCGACCATGCTTCCCACCATTACTGGACACATCAGACAGTGCAGAACAAGTTCAGCAGATGGAGGAACTTAGCGCAATGGGGACATTGCTTCCTAAGGGGGGAGGAATGATCCAGGTGGATGTTGGTGGCCACCCACCTATCCCATTTGGACCCCCACAATTGTCTCTTTCAGCTTTTTTCAGTTTCCTAAATTGTAGCACAGTTTACTATTTTTAGCAGTTTTTCGGGTCCTGAACTTCCGGAGCCGTTTTGAGGCCCTAAACGACGTTTTTTGGGAAATCTGGGGGCAACATGGGTCCATGAACCAATGTTACCCTTCCCAAAGTGGTAGTTCTCGGATAGCTCTTTCTAACGAGCTATCATACGCGTCAAACGGAGATCGTATGCCAAAGTTACGACCCCGAGAAATTGATGTACCAATTTACCCAAAACGGGGCCCACAATTTGGCGTTTCATCTTCTAAGGGTCGGTTTTGGAATGTGAAGGGTTTTCCATTTGTTTCTCAACAATAAATAGGCCTTCGAGCCTCATTGTAACACAAGTTCGGAACATTTCAGAGACATGTAGCCGCACATCTCTTCTCAGAGATAAGCTACCATCGCCCTAGCTGGTTTATTTCCATTTCTGGTTGTAAGCATATTTTGGTATTTTCCATTAATGAAATGAAGCATTATTTCCGCTGCATCTTTGTGTATATGGTTATCTTTGTATTTTATTGCGTTCCTATTTAAATCTGGATCACTTTGCTTAAGGTGTGCTTGCATGTGAAAGTGTATTAATTGATTAAGCCTAGATTGTGTTTGTAAAAAAAAAGCTTGCTGAAAATAAAATGAAATTAATAACAGAAAATGAACAACAAAACAATTAACTAAACCCCACCCAAATTGGGTTTGCAAACATTGTGCTGGTTGGTGGCTAAATCGATGGAAGATACACTGTAACGGTCAAGAGATCTAAATTTCAGTGTGACTGGGATCAAGTGAGACTAGGTTGCTAGAAAGTGGTGCAGCAACAAAAAAAAACCAGAGAGGAAGATCGCTGCAAAAAGATAGGGAGATGGGTGAAACATCTAGGGCAATTGATGGGACGCTAAGGCAAATGACCAAACAAGTTTAAATGTGAAACTTTGGATGGTATAAACCTATCATAATAGATCTGAAACAAAAGGGTAAAAATATGGAAAATGTCGCTGAAAGTGCTGTAGAAACTCAGACTACTCACTCAACTAAACTCCTCCTATAAAGGTGGGAGCATACTAGAAGCCCTAAGTGAGGCTAAATTCAACTTTGATGAGTAAATTAGAGTGGATCAAGGCCTAAGTAGGATGAGGCAGAGGTCAGACAACCCAGCAAACAGCTCTTTGCAAAACCTAGAAACAGATCTGAGAAAAACCCTAAAACACAGAAATCACAGATATTGACCTGTTTCTCTATCGAGATCACACTTTTTGTGTTTTTTAGTGCGTTCTGGCCTCCAGATCCCACTTTTTGGGCCAAAAGGTGTGATTTATGCTCCGTGGATCTCGATCGACAAATCTCAGAAAAAAGTGTCGCCTTTGTCGCGGCTAGTTCCTGTGACCTATGGAAAAGACAAGAAAGCTTGCGGAAGTCAGAAATTTAACAGATCTAGGGTTAAAAAACTAGGAAACATTAAGAGAATTGAAAAAATAAGAAACCCGAAGCTGAAAACCGAAGGTCACCCAGGTTTCTGGATTTGAAGCATAAAACCCAGCGGAGTCATCAATTTTGCTGTGTTTTCTTCTCAAGGATGTACGTAAAGAACCCACTTAAGATTTTGGATAACAACAAATCTCAACAATATAAATGGCTGCTAAACATTGTAGATCTGTAGCAACTGATAGAAACAAAACCTACCAAAGTCCATATCTATGCCACAATCATAGTTAAATAACAAAAAGAAAGAGTAACAACTCCAATCATCCAATGGAAACTAGATATGTAAATAATAATTTTATTATAACACCTATGAAATGAACAAATAAATGTTACCAGTCCCCTTCTATGGGATGGGTTCTTGGCTATCCTCAAATGTCTTCAGCTTGTGTAGAGTCTCTCTCCTCTATAATGCATAAACCCATAAAAAATATGGTGTGCGACAATGAAAATAATCAGAGTTACAACAATAAGTGCAACAATGAGTGCCTCCTAACAACTCATTAGTTCTTCAATGGTGATTGTACATGAAGACTTCAAGGACTAATTCTAATGTGAATCTTTCTCTGTAGTTATTTCAAGTCTGATACCATGTAGAAATTCCTTGTAGATTCGAATTGCTTGTGTAATTTTCTAAAACAAAAGACTTTAATCTACTCTACTCATCAATGTAAACAATTAATCGATCAAGAAATCATGAAGCATACAAGAGAAAGAATTCAATCAATGCATTACACAATGATTTCCTGGGGAAAACCACAGCTAAAAACACTTGCTATTTGTATATTGCATTAGTAAGAAAATATGAGAATATTACAATGCTTTGCTCAAGTCCGAGCAACCTCTGCACTATATTTATTTGTCTCACTACTTCCAAGGCTGACTCTAGCCAACACTTAGCCAATTTCCTAGCCTTCCAAGCTCCTACTTCCTTGCATTGTTCAATGAGGAATTATGCCCCTATTTAATAGGAACTTTCCTCCATTGAATTACACAATTCCTTTAGGCTCTTCCTCTGACTTCATGCACCATCTGTTTTATTCAGATATTTACCTGGTTACCGGGTGCAAGCCCCAGAAGTGATGATTGATGCTATGTGATTCGTTCTCCACATTTCACTAGTTTCAATCCCACTTCTTCACCCCTGTGAGCATCACCCGATGCAATGAGTGCTAAGTGAACTATTCAAAAAATCATGAGAAATTAGTCAGTTACGACTACCTCTCATGGAAATGGTCATACGTGAATGACTTGCTTAACGCAGTTGAATCCCAAAATGATATCTAATTATACAATTGATAGTACATTTCCCTTGAACTCCAATCTCAAATGGGTAACTCTCAGATCACACATGCATGAGTTATTTATGATTGAATTATCAATTAACTAGTTGAACACATGAAACAACACCCCATTGTTAGACCTCCTGCTAGTTCCTCCAACAATTGGAACTAGTTTAATTGACTTTAACTCAGTTAAATTGAATTAAACAACTCAAAATTAACTCAGCCAACTTTCCTATAAAGTAGGAAACACTCTACATGACTCAACACGAATTAATTGAGCTAACTAAATCAACTTAACTTAATTAACTCGTACAAATTATCTTGTAATGTAAAATTACAATTTTATTCTTAATTTAATTTAAAGACAAAATTAAATCAAATTTTTTCTTATTACATTTTCAACAAAAGTAAGAAATTTCAAAACGATCCAAATTATTAGTTTTTAGAAAAGCTAACCAAAACAAATAAAACTTTAACTCGCTAACAAAAGAAAACTCATTAAAAATGAGAAGGTTATAAGTATAATTTAGCAGATGATACGATATAGAAAAGTGTTTTTCTTTATCTTTTTATTTATTCTTTATCTGGAATTAACATTAGTATAAAATTTTAATCAAAATTTTAAAAATATAATTTTATTAATATAAATTAAAATTTATTTTCTTTTTATCTTTTTCCCATCTGATCAATAAATTTTTAGAAATTTATTTTTTTTATTAAAACATTTAATAAAACAATAATTTTTATACTTTAAATACGAATCACTTTCACCAAACACCTATCTTCTCAATTTACGAAAATAAAATCATTATTCAAACTTTTTTTCCTATTTATGACCATAACAGCCTAAAGTGAAATAGAGTGGCACATCTACATATAGGGGATAAGATTATAAACATGTTCTTTTCATTAAGTTTTATAAACCTGTTTTTTTATTAAGTTTTAGGTAATTGATTTGATAGAATAAGTTTCGGGATTAGTCGCTTGATTTAAGATTTTAATTCGTTTTTATGCATGGTATCTTCTTTATTATCTATTTTAAAATTTTGGAATTTTTTAATAGAGTAATACATTAGATTTTTTTAATAAATAAAAATTTTATTTTTAAAATTAATTTTACCAACAACTGAATAAAAAACTTTAATAGGAATATAAAATAATAAAAATTTAAAATCCATATAAAATATAAAAAATTATAATAAATATAAAATTTTAATTTCATTATTTAAATTCAAAAATTGCATAAAAGTAGGTTAATATAAAAATTTAACTAATTTACTTTTTTTAAATCTATAAATTTTAAATTAATAAAATTAATAACTAAAAAGGGGTATAATTCAATTTATTTTATTTTGAAATTATAGAATCGATTATGTTAAACTTATTTAATAATCATTATGTTTCATCATATTTATTACACATTTTTAAAATTCAATTACATATATATTTTAAAATAAATTTATATATATATTGTAATTGGTTGGTTTTCAATGATTTATAATTTAGTTAAATATAAATAAAAGATTTTATTGGCATGGCTTGTCATACGAGAAACTAGATCAACAATAAAAAAATATTATTGTGTTCATGTATCTAGTAAAATTATCCATACTAAAGCTATTTCAAAGCTATATGTAGGCCATAATAGATGTCTAGCAATATCATAATAGAGATTACAACATGACACTTGGGTATAAATAACATGCTACAATTGTAAAACATAAGGTTACAAGTGTAAAACATAAGAAACTTTGAGAGTAAAATCATAACACATAAACATAAAACCAAAGTGGACTTGGTCTAAAATCCTTCCTCAAGAGGCACTGTAAGGTTGGGACCTTGATTACACGGACTTGGTGTGGACAATCTTTCACACTGTAACTATGTCTCTATGTGGGCCAATCAAGCGTCCAAGTTGAGTAAACAAGAACACAAATGCTTTTGGACCCTCTGGATGCCTCTAAGTTGTACAATGATTTCATTGTGATCTTCATGCTTGTTCTAAATGACACAACCCAACATTTTTTTCATATGATAGTACAAGGTTATAGAATGCAAGTATTAATTCTTGTGACCCCTAGTGTATCTAGAGTTTGGAATCCAATCTGAAACAACAACCTAACTTCATGAGTTTGAGTGAGCATTCTTGTTGCAAATTGCTCGAGCATCAAGAATACATATTTCATGTTGAATTTTTGGGGGGTCGATGAGTGGTAAAGATTATTGTGGACTGGGCCTAAGACTATGCTCTAGCCCTACAAATGGGACCACGACCACCAAAGCCACACCTTGAGTGCATACATTATTTGAATATGGTGACAAGAAGGAGAATATTCGTAGCAAGAGTGAGCATAGGGTGTATGAGACTAGAAGGAAACAAAAGGGTGGGGCAAGACCGGCACGGGGCAAATAGGTGGATGGTATTTACAAATAGATATGGAGAATAGAGTTAGAATTGAATGAAACATAGAGGGGTAATGGAACCAATTCTATTAAAAAAAGCACCCACCTTATGAGGGAGAGAAATTTGAAACCCTCCACTGAAGATACAACCGACCGCAACCACTAGGTCAAAGATCAAAACTAGTAGCTTGCATCATATAAAAAGATGCATGACATTGAAACTAAAACACCACTTGGAAAGGCAAATAAGCTAATACTACCAATGTTCTTGATAGAGACAATTTCTAGTAGAAGAAACCTTGTGCATGCCTAACACCTCTTTGAGGGAAATAACCATGTGCTCTCTCCCATGAGGATAATTGGGTATTACATAGTGTAAAATCAAGAAGAGAGAAACAAGAATGGAAGGCTAGGCTAGGAGGGCCTATACCTTTCTCAATCGACTCAAAATGAGTTTGAATATAAGGGAGGAAAAATCCCACAAGTGACTTGAAGGAAAAATAGAAACTCGAAATTACTCAGAGTGCCACCTCCCATGACACCCCCCTATTTAATGCATGGGAGGGTGGTGGGGTGGCTCAAAATGAGTTTGAATGTAGGGGAGGAAAAATCCCACAAGCGGCTCGAAGGAAAAATAGAAACTCCAAATTACTCAGAGTACCACCTTCCATGATGCCCCCCCATATAATGCATGGGATGGTGGTGGGGTGGCCCAAAATGAGTGCACCCCCTATTTAATGCATGGGATGGTGGTGGGGTGGCCCAAAATGAGTTTGAACGTAGGGGAGGAAAAATCCCACAAACGACTTAGGGAAAAATAGAAATTCAAAATCACTCAAAGTGCCACCAACCATGATTCCCCCCTATTTAGTGCATATGATGATGGTGGGGTGACCCACAATGAGTTTGAATGTAAGGGAGGAAAAATCAACAAGCTACTAGAGGGGAAAATAGAAACTTAAAATCACTCAGAGTACCACCAACCATAACGTCACCCTATTTAATGCATGGGATGGTGGTGGATCATAACATTCCCCCTATTTAATACATGGGATGGTGGTGAGATGATCCACAGTGAATTTGAACACACCCCAAGAAAAATCCCACAAACCACTCTACAACAAAATAAAAACTCCAAATTACTTAGAATATCAACAACCATCTCTATTTAATTCATGGGATGGTAGCAAGGTAGCCAACAAATCCCCCCACACAACTTCTCACAGCCCAATAATCTTAAAAAAAATATTTTAAAATTTTAATTAAATACTTTTTTCCTATAAAATTATTTTAATACTAATCATATTTTATAATATATTAAAATATTAATAAATTTATCAGTCTTTATTTTATTAAATTCTATTGAGTTTTCTAATTTCTTACCTTAATGTCAATGCCTTGTGTGAATTAAATATAATATAGTTATTTTATATTTAATCCTTTCGTCGGATTGTCTTATTAAATGGAGTTGTCTATAACTTTTTGGAGATTCTGGTGACGGAATCCGGCTGAAGAAATGAGGTTAAATCTTGATTTTTAGCAGTTAAAATGGTTTTTTAACTGCATATTTGGATTCAGCACCTTGAAAAACCCCTGGGAGCCATTGATTGTGCAGAAACTAGCTATAAAACTTGAGATTCCAATGAATTGCTGCCGGATTTTGACCGGAAAAAACGGACAAAAAGGCTTTCAAAAAGTAACGTGTTATAGACTATTACTGCTTATTAAATTCCATGAACTTTTCTAAATTCTTACCACGACCTTTTTAATCTGACAATGTCATTTAAAATAAACCATTTAAAATAAACGAAATTATTGGTATTCTGAATTGGTACCACAACTTTTTAACTGTGGCAATGTCATGTGTGAATTAAATATAATTGTATAATTATTTCATGGATGAGGATCTTTCAATGAACACGACTGGCTAACCGTGACCATGACGTAAATTTACTGCAGACTCAGCCACAGGTTCAGTATTAAAATTGATGGTCACTGCCCTTCTGAGCACAACTAGAGCCTGCAAGACTCTACTGCTTTCTTAGGTTCCCTGAAAAGAAAATGAAGATTCAGGTGAGTACTTGCTTCACCTCATTGGTGTTCCTGTTGCTCTTGTTTTCCTGCTTCGTTAAGCGATCATCTTCTGTGGAGAAATCTGAGTTGAGCAGGAGCGACTTCCCATCAGATTTTCTGTTCGGCGTGGCTTCTTCCGCCTATCAGGTACATACACGTACCCACCATATCTTTCTCCATCATTTCAATTCTGAGGGCCGCCATTAATTTATTTTTAATTTCAGCTGGAGGGAGGTTATCTGGCCGATGGAAAAGGGCTTAGCAACTGGGACGTGTTCTCGCATATATCTGGTAATTATTTCAGCCCTGCTTTCAGATTCAAAATCAAATTCCAAAATCAAAGGTTAATTTGTACTGGGAGGTGCAGGAAAAATTGCAGATGGAATGAACGCAGACGTAACAGATGACGAGTATCACCGCTATAAGGTATATATTGTCTTTCTGTATATTGTACTCCACTTCCAGATTAGGTAGAATTTTAAAACCAATTTTGTATATTTTGGATGGTTATTCAATTCATCATCGAATGGTTATTTTATTTATTATCAAAGATTTAGATTTGTTAAATTTTTTAAAATCAATTTCGTGTATTATTGGAGATTTCTGAAAAAAAATTATGTAATTGATTTAGTCCGTTTTGAATAGTTACTCCATCTATCATCAAATTGGATGGTAAAAAATCTAGATTGGCTAAATTTTTTAAAACCAATTAGGCATTTCTAGGAAAGAATTATATAATTGATTTAATGCATGCACCATTTTAGATGGTTATTCAATCCATTATCATCAAATCGAATAATTACTCTATCCATCGTCAAAAAGCAAAAAACTTGGATTATCCAACCAATTTCATCTTACAATATTGCAGGAGGATGTGGAAATAATGTCGGAACTTGGAGTGGATTCGTACCGCTTCTCCATATCTTGGGCACGCATTATCCCTGGTGCGAATTCATGGGGTTGTGAATTTGATCCAAATTAGAACATCATATTTGTGCTAACTTTGTTTTATAAATTCCTTCGTCAGACGGCCGTGGAGAAATCAATCCGGGCGGAATCAAGTACTACAGTGAACTCATCGACTCGCTGCTCAGCCGAGGCAATAATATTCATCAATCATACTTATAATCTCACTCTCTCCTTTCTACTCATTTTAATTTTAGACTCTTTAACGCGTTTTTCTCTGATTAGTTAGAATGCCACCGTGCATATAAATTTACAGAAAGTGTGCATAAATGGCAGGGATCCAGCCTTTTGTAACGCTCTGTCACTACGATATTCCACAAGCCCTGGAGGATCTATATGGCGGCTGGCTCAGTCCAAATATTATGTACTTTGCATTCCTCTTCGTCAATTATAATTTCTCATGATTCAAAATATATAAGGGGCAGATTATTAATTTGTATGAACTAGTATAGATTTATGTTAAATATTGATTTAACTTGAGCCGAGAAAATTTTGATTTTTTTAGTACTAATTTTAAATATTTTGTATAGATATTTAATTCTTTTTTATAATACTATACTGTAAAATGAGTTTTTTAAGTGGATGATTACTGTTGTGGCTGTACAGAGATGATTATACTCTGTATGCAGAGGCATGTTTCAAAAATTTTGGCGGGCGAGTGAAATATTGGAGCACTTTTAATGAACCCAATATCTTCGTACCAGAAGGGTATGATGCGGGCAAATATCCTCCAGCGAGATGCTCAACAGTCCTTGGGGGTTGCAGGGCGGGCAACTCTTCGACTGAGCCATATATCGCTGCGCACAATATACTGCGCGCCCACGCTTCAGCAGTCCAGCTGTACAGGAAAGAATACCAGGTATAAATACTTTTGCAACTAACATATTTTGGTGGGATGATGTAATTAACAGATCATATTGTGTAACCAACAGTCTGATCAAGAAGGGTTGATTGGAATTGTAATGGCATGTGCGTGGCGTGAACCACTGCTCAACAACTCACAAGACATTTCAGCTGTTCAGAGGCTTCTGGACTTCTCTATTGGCTGGTAAGATGATAACATTCCTTCTTTTGACTTTCCAACGGGTAGGTGAATTTGTGGTATTCGGTAACTGTCACTCAAACACTTTTCATTTTCAGTAAGCTGAATATTAGGAAGGCTGAGCGTGAGAGGGTCTGTTACGTTTCTACATTTTCGACCGATAGAGACAGTTCAACATACCTTTTGGACTAAACTGAGAATAGAATAGAATATTTCGAAGTTAGGCTTAAATCTAAAACAACCTTCTCGATCATTGCACCATCAACCTCTTCGAAATGTTTGTACATTGTAGCTTTGGAAATCTTCCTATTATTAAACGTAGATGCTGAATTGTAAATGATTCAAGTTCGTTTAATATACTGATATTAAATGATACCTACCATGCAGGTATTTGGATCCGATAGTATTTGGAGAATACCCAACTTCAATGCAGGAATTGGTGGGCACACGATTGCCTATTATCACATCAGATTTGAGTGAAAAATTGCGTGGCTCTTATGACTTTATTGGCGTAAATTACTACAGCACAGCTTATGGTGCAGATGCTGCCTATCATTTAAATTATACTTATAGAAGATACAGTTGGGACTCTTTGGCCGTCACTACAGGTTTCAATCAAAATATTTTGAGACATTTTTAATTATTTTTTAGGAGTGAGTCGTCAACTTGTAAATATATTAATATGATGTTAGAATATGTTATTAGGTGAAAGAAATGGCATTCTCATCGGACCAGAGGTGTGTATAAGCAATGAGATTGTTTTATATATTTTTGTGATTTTTTGGATTGTCCGAAAAAAAACAAATATTATTTATCGCAAAAGAAAGCTAATGCTATTTGTCACAGATGTGGCCACCCAACGTGTATGGAGTGCCTTATGGAGTGAGGGAAATGATAAAGTATCTCAATGAGCGATATTCTAACCCACTCATCTTCGTAACTGAAAATGGTTAATTTGCAATTCCTTTCCCAATCAACATTTTATAGATTTGCACTTCAATCAAATCTCCCAACCAATAAGTTCATATTTTACACTAATCTAAGTGTTGCTAATTTAAATCATCATATTGGGTGGTATTAGGGTTTGGTAATATAAGTTGATATTTTACACTAATCTAAGTGTTGCTGATTTAAATCATCATATTTGGTGGTATCAGGGTTTGGTAATGTCAGGCGTTATAACTTCTCACTCTCACAAATATGGAATGATACCTTTAGACTCGACTATCTACAGAGTACACTCTATTATTTGAGAGAGGCAATGAGGTATTTGTTGTGTTAATGTCGAAATTTGATTGATATTTATGAATATGTTAGAGTGAATAAAAGTTTATTAAAAAAGGTAAATGAATGTTTGAATAACAAGTGAAATGGAATGAATTGCAGAGAAGGAGTAAATGTGCGTGGGTACTTCGTATGGTCATTATTAGATAATTTTGAATGGATATATGGATACACCTCCATGTTTGGCCTTTACTACGTGGATTTCAGGGACAAACTACAACGCTACCCAAAACTATCTGCACAATGGTATCACAACTTCTTGCAAGATGGACGTAGTACTAGTAAATGAAAAATATGGGTTGCACACCATAACAAAGGGGCTGAGAGTAGGCTGAATCTCCTCCTAGATGTGTGGTGTTATCATAAACCATCTTCATGTATTTTGTTATTTTATGTGCGGAAAATGTTAATGGATAAATAATGGAAAATGTTAATGTATAAGTAATGTATAATTTAATATATTTATTGTGGTTCTAATTTTTTTTTTGAATTAAAAATTGTATTATTTATTGTGGTTCTAATTTTTTTTTGTGAATTAAAAATTGTATTACTTTATGATACACAAATTATATGAAAACTAAGAAATTTAGATTGGTGGGTCACAGGCAAACTCCAACCAAATCCTAAATCAAAAGATAAACTAACCTAAGATTACATAAAAATGAGAATTTTGGATTAGTTGGACACTAGGGAAATCTGATCAAATCCAAATCAAAAGAAATGATTGATCATGCTAGTGCATTTACTACATCTTTGATCTCTGAAGCCAAGAATGATCATGGGGTTTTCTAAAAGTTATTTCCTCTTTTTTTCTTATGAACATCAATCCATTCCAAAGAGTTATCTTGAATAGATGAAGTGGAGACAATGACTTCCGAAGGGTCTGCAATACTGGTCGTTTCCTTATCGTTATCCAAGTGATTAGATTCATGAAAATATTTGGGCTCACTCATTAACGAAGCCAAGATCATGGTTGTGTCTCTTTCATCTCCATTTGAGGGTTGGAGATGTCGTTGCTTATGGTTGATTTGGGGCTGAAGGACTTGATTTGGTTGCATAAGTTTTTTGTTGTTGCATGATGTCTTGCCTATGGGCTAAATAATTCTTAGTTCCTTCAGGATCTTTTCGGTCTTGCCATCCTTGAGTTTTTCTCTTGGCATTTAGAGGTGGAGAAAGCCCTATGGAAGAAGGGGGGACATTTTGGAGATAACCTCTCTATTGACAAACCCTGCATCAGAAAGTTTTGTTTTCATAATCCACCATTTGTGAATAAACTAGGCCATTCCAATTCATGAAGATGTGGCCATGAAACCCATTACTGATATTTAGTTCAACACATATGTGAACAAAGGTTATGATATGCCTCTCAAACATGTATCTACATATCTTAATAAAATGATCTAATGAAATTCCCACACTATCTAAGATATCCATATGAAACAAATGAACAAGCATATTAGGGAGTCTTAACCTAATAGGATTGGCCATGGTTAGAGGGTCAAATTCAAGAAACCATGGTTGAAAGGAGAGTCCATAATGGTCCCAAAAACCAGGGTCCTTGATAGAAAACCCTTTGATGATCCTCTAGATCATAGAAATATAACAAAAGAAACCCTTCAAATAAAAACACAGATCTATATTCCAGGGTTAGGTGTGATGCACCCATTCCCATAACACATATGTTGATGGCCAAAACCCATTAAAACAATAAATAATAGTATGCTTCTTATAAGATATGCAAGAAAGAATGGATAAAAAATGGATTGGGATGATCCACTTCTCCTAAAGAAGGACATGGGGTTATATTAAGCACAAATTCTTTTGTCTCCTTATTATTCTTGTGCATAGGAGCAATGCAACTTACAAATCCAAATCATCTCAAAAAATTTCCTTAACATTAGATTAAACATTTACCTTCTTACCATTTTGTTTATTCTTCACTTAAATTTTCTTTTCATAATCTTTCATTATTCCCTTATATATTTATATCCTATAAAAAAAACCCAATTTTTTTTAATACATACAAATATAACATCATTAGTTTATTTCATTCGTTTTAAATAATATGAATGCTATTTCAAGAGTCCCTAGAAGAGCCCAACATTAAAACAACTCAATTATTTACTCCATTTCCATTTGTCATAAGGGAATGCCATTACACATTATTCCTGATTATATTTGTATTTAACTATATTTATATAATTATATAACTCTAATTAAGTTATGATATGTTATATAATATACAATATATCACATATGATATATAATCATTATAATAATTATTATACATACTAAAAGCAAAAAATATCTACTAGTTAAAAATAATATACAATATATAGAGACTTAAAAACAACATTGTTTAATAAAATTTTATATATATAATTTTACTATATATAATATATATTATCTATGGGAGATTATATGTTATATATAATATATGGATTACAAATGAAAAATACAAACGCATCTAAAATTAAAATATAAATTAGTATAGGTCTATTTAAACTCTAGATTTACCAAGTATTGAGAGGTCGAGATCTACCAAGCATTGAGAGGGATCAAATCTATTGAGGTGCAAATGTCAAATTTTGTACTAAAAAGGATGTTGTGTCTTGAGAGATTCGATCCTTCTAGGCCTTTGGTAGATCATATGTTAAGATGGATCTAGGTCTTTGGTAGATCTTATGTTAAGATGGATCTATGTTTGTTTATATACTAGAAATATTTATTGTTTTTTCTTTTGAGAAAATTTATCTCACATAAAACATTTTTAACTATGATATCAATTTACTTAATTTGTATATCTAAAATGCTAATTATTTTTTATTTTGATATATTTAGTGCATACCTACAACACCTTACTTTTTTCAAGCAATAATTAGTTTTGTAAGTTTTTCAATTTCATCCAACATTTTACGAGTAATAAGATGGTCTATATCTAATCAATTTCACCCAATCTATTGAGCAAAGCATAATGAGGTTGTGTTAATAAGTTTTGTAGTCGGGTGAGTTTGTTGTCCCATTGTGAAGGGACACATGATTTATACACAATTGAAGAATAAACATACCTTCATTAATTGACATATATTTTTAATTTTTTTTAATGTAATGTTATTTGACAAGATCTCTCTCCTATATTGGGTTGAATTTGCATGTATTCAAGAAACCTGAAACTAACTTTACTAGAATGACCATGAATTCATGAAACCTGGAAGGAGGAGTTTTTGTTAGAAAATTATATATTACAGAGCAATGGAACACAGAATATTGCAGAAATATAAACACAAAAACGCATAAAACCAGAGAGACACAGATATACGTGGTTCACCCAGTTTGGTCTACATCCACCTCGAATAGCCGGTCCTTCCTTTCTATTATCCAGCAAAATGAAGAGACACAACCTACAGCAAATCCACTGTAATATCCTCTGTTTTCTCTCACAATCTCACCTCTTTGTTTCTCGCTCGAAGAATACACATCTATTACACAACCTCAATACAATGCCCTCATATGAAGAGAGGGGTTGCCTTCTCGGGCAAAAAACCCTAAACTAAACATAAGTTCTACCGTTAGATCATCTGCCTAATGAACGGCCCATATTGACTAGAAATTAATATACTTTTACAAAGCAAATTTACATCTGCTTTTAACTTTGGGGGTGTTGTTCCCGAAACCCTCGCCGAGAGACTACTGGCCCCCAGACCCCCTAGACGGGGGGGATCGGCCCCCCCGGACCCCCCCGCACCCCCCCGCACATAGGGGTGTACAATCTTCCTACGGTATAAATCCAGTTGAAACAAAGACCTTTAAATAATCATGCTCCACATACAACAACCTCCCACTTGGAGAATGATTATAACAACTCCACCACTACTTCATTTGCTAGACAATGACTCCTCTTTGGACCTGACTGTTTCTCATCTTCATCGTCATCCTTGAAGACCAATTGAAACTGAGCATATTCTCAATTTCTCCCTGGTTACAAAGGTTTATGGGTGACTTGGGTAAGAAGCATGATATGGGCATGTTATACAGTGATAGCCAAAGTACCATTCATCTTGCAAAGAACTCAGCATTTCATTCCAGGACTAAACACATACAGCGCAAGTACCGTTTCATATGATCAATGTTGGAAGATGGAGAGTTGAAGCTGGAAAAGATACACACTAACCCACAAATGTTAGTAAACAGACACATCGTTAGATTTACGCACATGCCATGAAACACATGAGGAGCGTTGCCAACAAACTCCCCCCCAACGTGAGCACAGTGTGTTTCGAACTGGAGACCTCTGGGTCTAATACCACTTGTTGGAGACACAATTGCCGTTACACCAAAACCCACAGGTAGTTAGTAAACATACACATTGCTAGATTTACACACATGCCACGAAACACACGAGGAGTGTTGACCTTCTACACTGCCATTAAAGGGGAGCCAACTGTTTTTGGCACCAAATCTTTGGCTTTGGTTGGGAAAAGTGGGTGTGGTGGATATTTTGTGGGGCTTTTAAAGTCAATTAGAGAGGAGATAATCTATTTTTTTTTTATAATTTTACTAAGAACAAGGGTTTTGGGAGATTTATTAAGATTTTAAGGGGTAATCAAGTAATGGTTCATGTTGAATATAAATTTGAGAAATTTATTGAGACTTTAGGGGTAATCAAGAAATGGTTTGGTTTGTGTTGATGGTATTCATTTCTTTTATGATTTTGTTGAAGAGAGGAGTTTTGGGGACATTTATTGAGATTTGAATGGGGATTTAAGAAATGGTTTATGTTGTTAGTTTGAGGAAAGAGTTTTAGTATGATTTTTTTGACGGGAAAGGTTTTAGGGAAATTTATAGGGATTTTAATGGGTATTTAAGAAATAGTTCATGTTGTTAGGGTGGGGGAAGGTTTTTAGAATTGAGTATATACTACAATTACCATGGAGACTTCTGAAAAGTTAGACAAAGAATTTGGTATTGGGAAAGAATTCTGCAAATAATTTGAAGAAATCCCCCTCAACCGCTACCATATAATTGCACATAAAGTTAATTTCTCTAATGAGATATTTATTCATGTGTGAATGTATATATTTCTATTTCTTTTGTGGTGTTATTTAGGGTATTACAATGAGAGGAAATACCTTCACTTTTCTCCAATATTTTTCTCTTTTGTCACTACCCAAAGGACCCAAAACCAAAAGCCCTTTTTTGACAATAAAATAGCATGGTAGTGAGTGAGTCTTTCAAAAGCCAAAAATCCCAAAACAAACTCACTCTTCATTGCCCCAAACCATGTATTTATAACCATTTCTACAAGAGTTTCATTCTTCTGCAAGTGATTCATCCCACTCTAATTTAATATTATTCTTCTAGCCATAAAAACATCCACTTTTGCACTAACCAAAGTCAATGCATCCTTATCTTGTTTATATCCTTATTTTATAGTGTTCATATTTTCCTATTTATCTTCCACTTTATTATGTGAGAAAATGTGTTCACCTCTTCAATAGTGTTAATACACTGCACACCCACGCTTCAGCTGTCCAGCTGTATAGGGAAGAATAGTAGGTATACATTAATATAATTGCAATTAACATAGCTTGGTGGGACGATGCAATAGACGTAGGTAGTACAGTATATTGGTATTGTAATGTCAAGCACATGGTATGTACTATGAACCACTCCTAAACATCTCAGAAGACATTTCAGCTGTTCAGAGACGTCCGGTAAGATGATGCTGTTAAATAGCTGCTACTCAACGTTTCTTGTTTTGACTTTCCAACGGGCAGGTAAATTGATGGTGTTAGGTAACTCTCACGAAACACTTTTCATTTTCAGTAAGTTGAATTTTGGAAAGGTTGGGCGTGATAGAGTCCGTTACGTTTCCAGATTTTTAAGATTTTGGGCGGACAGCGACAGTTCAACAATTTTTTAATGACTAAACTGTTTACCCCACAAAAAAAATTATGATAGTAGAACTGTTTGAATTTTTTTAGGATAGAAATAAACTCAACATTATCAAAATAAATTTGGTACATCCCAACATCCTAAATCTTAATAACTATAACCCAGATTTCTTTTATATATATATCCAAAAGATTCTTCCAGTTAGAATTCTAAAAAAAATTCCAAACTTTCTACATGTTAGAATTTTCATGGTTTTCAATTAGACTACGCTGAAGTTTAAACTAGGCGGAAGATTAATTGTCAAAGATTAAAGTTTCAAGTTCGTTTAATATACTGATATTTAATGGTACTCTGCAGGTATTATCACATTAGATTTGGGCGAAAAGTTGCGTGGCATTTTATTGGTGTAAATTACTACAGCACATCTTCTCGTGCAAATGTTTCTTACTATTAGTTTCCGCCTTTGGCACTGAGCGTTAATGACTCTGTTCTTTGACCGAAGATTTAAAGGGAAATTTAATCAAAGTTTTGGGTGGCAATTTCATTTCACCACAATTTTAAGAAAGTTTGGAGTTTAACGTTTTATGGGAAACTTCACTTTCAAAATTTCTTTTGTCCAAAGTACAAAAATAAGATAAGGTTAGGTAAAGTTTCATTTTTATCCAAAATCTCAAAGATAAGATATTGTACATATCAACTTGAATAAACGCTAAGGTTACGCAAAGTTCCATTTTTATCCAAAATCTCAAAAGTAAGATATTATACATATGAACTTGAATTAGCGCTAACTTGAATACTGCATTAGTTTCAAACATTAAATGTCTGATATCTGCATCATCGCCTCAACACCTGTCACCACCACTCACTTTCCTTACCGCCTCGTCACACTGTCTCATCTCATCGCCTTGTAGACACCTCTGGCCACTTCCTTCCCGCCACCTTCTTCAACTGCTTCCCCACAGCTTCACCGCCCACACACCATGTCAAACGTGCAAAATAATTTGCTTACACTCACTATGTCAAACCTGCAAAATTATTTACACTCACTAGATCAGACGTGTGCAAACCTGATACCTATATCAAACCTGTGTATAAAGCATAAGTTGGTTTTAGCACATTGTAGATTTGCATAGGTAAATGTTCAATCAATTCATATATGTGACCTTGTTGGTGACCAAGTCATGTCTCGACCTTGTAGATGTTAATTTATGATAGCTCTCAGCAAGGAAATTTTTGTTGTCAGGGGATATAGCTCTATTTTCACGAAGAAAGACTTTTTTAGTTTTACCTGGAAGAGAGATGTGAGAATTAGATGATACTAACTTAATGTGCAGAATTCTGACCCACTCTAACATGTTGCAGGACTCCAACTCAACAAGGTTCAAAATGAATATTGTCGTTGATGCCACTTACTGGCTATTGAGTAGGAAGTAGATAAAACCATCATGGATGGATTCCCCTAAAGCCCACGGTGACTTCTCACCACGTTGGTTGAGGCACAACAATTGATTGAACCAGGTATTGTTTCAATGTGGGACACAATAGTATGAGCTTGTAAGTGGATCCTTAAGAAACAACTTGAGCAATATTTGTTCTATACTTTTAGGCATTCACATCTTCTCTTTATTTTACTTTTGCGCACAATATGCAAAATCTTGTATTCATTGCAATATATGCAATAAATAATAGATTATGGTTTTCTATGAAATCGCAATTTAGTTTGAAGCAGATGCAGATGCAGTACAAGGTAATACAATTACATGCACAAAATGAAATGAAAATTATGACCATGTTAGAAATTTAATTTGTGCTTACAAAAATGTTCTTGCCTCCCACCAAATTGGAATTCTTCTAATGTTCCTTCCCCACTCCCTATTGAAGAACATTTCAATAGTTTGAAATTTAGAAAGAAAGTGTTGCTCTAGCTTATCTATCCTACCTCAATAACATGGGATGCTGCATTTTTTAGGCAACAGGTAATTTATTGGAGCTTTTGAAAACTGTGCCAAAAATAAGTCCTATCCTTTCATGAAGTTCCATGTGCTGAAAGTCTCATTTTAATGAAGATCTCCATCTTGAGCCTCCCTTGTTGGAACTAGACAGGATCTAAATCTGGTACAGAAACATAGATCTGGGAAATAAATAGAAGTTGTTAGAATAGGAACAAAAATAGATTACATTACATTAATATTTGCAGACTAGATGTTATCCATACATAGAGCATTCATTAGCCATAGTGTAACAACCTCAGGGTAAAAGTTCATGTGATAAAGTTAATAAAGGGAAAATAAGACCAAGGTCACAGGACATGTATTCCAAGCTGAATGTTGGAAAAACATCCTAGTGGGCATCACTTGTTGTGTATTATGGATAAAGGGAAATCAATAAAGGAAATGACAAAGGCTTTGAAAAGGAAAAAAGACATTATTGGTATTTTATTTATGAAAATAAAGGAAAATGGAAGAAAAGGGAGGTGAAAGGTCACAGGTTGCATGTGAGGGGAAAATTGAAGGAAAATTAAGGAAAATGAAGAAATTAGAGGCATTGACAATAAGATACATCATAGCATTAGTTTGAGGCATTTTGTTAGTTTTGTTTTGAAATTAGTCTCAAATAGGAGAAGAACACCAAGAGAAGAAGGAAGGACAAGGAAAGCAAGGATGAAGTAAGGAAAGGTTGGATCAAGCAGCTTTAGTGGGAATACTTGCAGGTAACAGGTTGCATGTATGATTTCCTAGCTGGTTTTGGAATGCATGGTATGTGCATGTGTGTATTTGGTTCATTTGTTGTCATTGGCATGAGTTATGTCGAGTTTCGAGAGTGGTTTAATCCTTACCTTGCCATTTCTGGGTAGACATGGTGTGATGGAATTATTTCTTGGTTGAGCTTTGGATTGTTGGAAGGTTTTAGATCTCGGTGACGTGGTATAAGGAAAAATACCAAGGCTTGGAGGTGGAGATGGTTTTCTCTGGGAAGGCCTCAATAGCTAGGCGGAGATAGGAAAATTCCTCAAGGGATAGTGAAGGAATTAAGAGGCATCCAAACTCAGTCTGGTTTTGTGATATCGGGACCGGTTTAGTTGAGATCATAGTATGTTGAGGGTGGAGGTGGTTAACCTCTGGATTATCTTAGTTGTTTATGGATTATTTTATCCCATGAGATCCCACATTCATGCTTGGAATATGGCATGAGGGTGATTGGGTGAAAGAAATATTTGTTTCAACCCAATCTATAGTCGAGTGGTACATGGAAGCCCCTATTTTGGTTGATTTTTGCATATGGTTAATAAGAGTTAAGTTTCTCTTGTCTTTGATGAGTAATTATACTTGTATCATGTGGCTTTAATGGTTATTATATCATTGTTATCTACCTGGTTATATGTTGGTTATAAGCATGGTTATATGACATATCTAAGTATGGCTCTTATCACATTTTAATTAATGAATGTTTGGTTAATGAATGCATGACCTAATTAGTGTTATGACAGTTATTGTAAGAAGGCATTGGTCCTTCTTGTTAAACCTAAGATAATTTTTAGATCCCTATCTTCAAATATGCATTCATGACCTATAAAGTGCATGCTTACCATGTGTTTGATGCAATGCTTGTCCTGGTTGCGAGGTGTTAGGTCAATTTCTATGTTTAGAAGCTTTGTTTCTATGTTATTCAGCATTTCTATAAGTTTCATTGAGTTTTTGGTAGAGGCTTGAGTCCTAACCCTGAAAACGTGGCTCAAAATTTAGGGTCGCTGACACAAAACTGACTAGAAGAGTCTATAGTCATTGGGAAGAAGGCCTATGGGAGACACTAGAGGGTTATAGTCACTTGGAGGCCTTGTCAAGGGAGCGACTCAGAGCCTAGGTTGGTAAAAAGGATAGTTAGCTCAAGGGTTGGACACCTGGAGGGGTTGGGTAGCTCCTGGAGGTCTTATAACACCTGAGGGAAGTCAGTAAGGTCTTAAGTTGTCAACTCCATTTCCTTAAGTTCATATAGGACATTGAGTCTTAGCATAGTGTTCCTCAGCTCATGTTTACCCCAGGAAAACTGGTGAAAGTGGGTAAATGTGGGAGGAGGCAGTTACACATAGTTATGTTAGATGATCATCAACATAAATATCCATTGAGAGTCCTAATGATCACCGCATGGGCATCCATGCATCCATTCACCTTTTTCTTTCAATACATAGTACTATTAGATGCACTCCCACTCATTTGATTTTTCAATTTTTGTGATCAAACGCATTCCCTCCCATTTCAATTTTAAATTTTCAAAACGTTGGTCTCCATGAATAGCTTGAGACTAAAATTCTTGTTGTTTGTTCATGTTTTAGCTAGCTTGTGACAATTGGTTAAGAAAATCATGAAATGAGCCCAAAAATAATTCCCGCCTATTAGTGACTACAACGATAAAAGGTTTTTCTTTTAGTTCAAAATGCATAGCCATTAGTATTTTTGTGATATTCTAAATCACGTTTTTGCAGTTTCTCTTTTAATAGCTATGGCCTCAGTGTCTTCTCCACCTATCCAACGAGGGTGTTATTGCGACAAGGTCTAGTGCTACAAATAATATGGTTGGGTTTGGTTTAAGATCTTCCCTCCGAGCGAAGAGAGCTACAAATGTATGGGTGTTTCTTATGAGAATATAGAGTTTATACTTGGAAATAATGCTTCCATGACTTCCATGCTAAGTTTAGATGTGGTTTGAGAATTTTAGGTGGTTGTTTAGAGATATTCTCAACTCCTATCTTTAATGTTAGAATCAGTTGAATCTCAACCCAACTATATATATATATATACCATATTTATGAATGAAATATAGTTTTTATGTGTGAAAACTGAATTTCTTTCTTGGTATCAGAGCTATGCTTTGGGTAACTCCCTTAAGGGAAGGCCCAATATGTTTGAGAGTAAAATAGAATTTATGTAGTGTTAGTTTGTACATCCATAGAATAGATTTTTTGGTGTGTGTGTTTCTAATGAGAATTGGAAGGAACCCCTATAGATGACAAAGAGACTGCCCAATCCAGCATATGTTGCTGCTATTGCAAGACTGATTCTACTACACAGAAATTCTAGTGGAATGTTGTGGTTGGACATCAAAGGAAGGTGATATCTAACTCATGATTCATAGGGACATTATCACCTAAGAAGGGAGACGTGGGAGGAGATTTTTTGGAGGAAAAGAAAAGAGATACCAAGCTTGGAAGAAAGAGATCTTCACGACACCATAGACAACACTGAGACACCGTATGAGATGTTGTACAATTTGAAGAATGAATAGACAAAAAAATGGGGCTGATTTGGGCGAATATCATATGCATAAACAAGATTTGTCCATTTATTTGATTCTAGTTAAGATCCAAGAGGAAATGTACATGGTTGTTAAGACACAAGGAGGGTAGAAAGAAGAAGTGACGTCCATTGTAATTGTAGCGAACCAAATAAGTTTTCCCTTCCTGGTGACAGGTAATTATCACAGTTCATTTCATTTCCATGGAGTGTAAGCCTACACGGAGTTTGCGCAGAGTTTTACAATGACAACGTTGTGGATATTCATAACTCCCCGCAAATAAAATTCAATACATTAATGGAACGGTCGAGTAGTTTATGTATTTTTTTGTGGCATTATGACCTCCTAGATAAACAAATACTTTCCATTATTAATATTATTTTTTCCTTGGGTCAATATGGGTTAAATATTTTATAAGAGACTTATAGTGACATTTTTTAATGAATTTTTTTTAATATCTCCTGCATTGCCTCTGTGGTCTCCTTTCATGCCTATTTTGACCTTAGTGATATGGCTTATACGTGTGTTGGTTCCTCTATACCCCATATTGAAAGGAATACATCGAAAGGACATCATCCAAAAGCTGAGCCTTGTGGAGCCGAATTCCCCATCTTAGATGATTGTTGGACTTAAGATATGGGCAATAGTAGATTCTTTTCTCACCCCTCACTATTGTTGAGCTTTCAGAATTTGTATACAAGGGGTTTGTTGAATTCATTGTTTGTTTATTTTTTGGGGGTTTGTGAAATATGTTGAAGAGCTAATTATTGAACAAAGTTGCATAGTTCAAGTTTGTGGTTCTTGACATTCTTTGGTGCCGAGAGAACAAATCATTGACTTGGACATGTCTAGTTTGTTTTATGTTGATGATTCTTGTTGTGGCTTTGGGTTTCAAGAGAAACAATTGCAGATTATCAAAGTGTATATATAAATTTGTGTATGTCAAAAGGTCAGTTGTATGATTGATTGTTGGATAAGCTCAATACATAAACAAATTACCTATATAACTAGAAGTATGTATTTCGATGCATACTACTAGGATGGAAGCATGTCCATAGAGAGATTCAATATCTAGGTTATTTCTTGGGGTAGTCAAGAAACATCAATTATACAAAGTTCTTCAACGATAGTTAGAGGAAGTTATGTTTGAAATGGAGGTCAAGTCACAACTCGAAGATGTGGTGGTGAAGAAAGAGAAATGTTTACAATATTCTAATGTAGATGAAGATTGTGAGACAAAAATCATTTATTGTTCTTATAATGCATGTTTTTTCAATTTTTTCCATGTAAACATTAAGAGAACGACTTGGAAATAATGTTTCCATGACTTCCATGCTAAGTTTGGATGTGGTTTGAGATTTACAGGTGGTTGTTGAGAGATCTTCTCAACTCCTATCTCCAATGTTAGAATAAGTTGGATCTCAATCCAACTATATGTATGTACCATATTTATGAATGAAATGTAGTTTTTATGTGTGTAAATTGAATTTCTTTCTTTTATTTCAGCAATGATTTTAGTCCATTTTCTACTATTTAAATGATTTTCGAATGATATCTTTAATTCTTGGCTAAAAATAACTTTGGAAATTTTTAAGTTTTATTAAACAAAAACTCTCAACTCGAAGTTGTGCCATGAAATTATATAGTTAATTTTCCCTCATTTTACACAATTTTATTTTGATACTTATTGATGCCTCCATCACTAAAAAAATGGAAGTAATTTTATAGTAGAGGTATTAAAATAAGGAGCAGCAATGGTCTCCCTCATAAGGAAGAGCTTGCCATACCAAGATCAAAGGGTGTAAGAGGAATCATTTGGTCTCCCTCATAAGGAAGAGCTTTCCATACCAAGATCAAAGCGTATAAGAGGAATCATTTATGCCATCAATTGCTAAGAGAGAATGGTCTTTAAAAACTAATTTTGAAAATTTTGACTTAAGCAAACAAACAAAAAAGCCAAGCACATTTGTGTGGAGAATCTTAAATTTGACTTAAGCAAACCAAAAAAAGCCATATTTGTGTGGAGAATCTTAAAACAGTTTGCGTGAGAATATATTCTTTTAAAGGTTGCACATTCATTTGGAGATGAGTTTGTTTGTTTTTTTAAAGTTTTGTGATTATATGTAGAGTACATTGTGAATCGTCATTCAGGGTAATTATGTGGTTCATTTTGCTTCATATTAATATTTAATATTAATATAGGCTTATTATAAAATAAGTATTACAAAAGCAATTCGTAAACATTTATATATTAGAATTACGGTTTTATATTTATTTAAAAATATGTATATTATTTAATATAATCATTTTAATATTATGAGAGGTATTATAATTATGGTTTTATATTCTCTCGATCGGGGTGAGGAAGAGGACAGGTGAGGATGGTAGGAGCGATCATTACAAAGGACGGACGGTGGGATGTGGCTGCAGGAAGGTGGCTACCCTTCCAACAAATTCAATGAATACCTAGCCAACTCTAGCATCAAGTAACCAGAGTGGGGAAGGAGGATTGCAAATGATGAGCAAAAGTGGCGGCGGAAATGGCAGAGCAAGAAGGACGGCAAAGGCGCATTATAATAAGGTGACGGAGGTTAAAGGGAAGAGTAACGCAGACGGAGTGAAGAAGGTGCGGAAAGAGGCAAAGCTAGGCAGCATCATCAGGAAGGTCCGCAGTCTCGGGTATGTTCAACCTGCATTCTCTGACCCTATATTAAACATTCCTATAGATAGAATGGATAGGCAACAGTATTGTGAAGATCTTGAAGTTGAAAAGGACCTGAGAGAGTTTGGCTGTCCCTCTGTGTTTCATTGTGAGGATCATCCGGATCTGTCTCGGAGTGGGTACCCCGAGGAAAAGGGCAATTGTAGCCGAGAACATAGTCTGTGGAATAATGTAGAAAACCAAGGTGAGAGCTCCATGGTAAGAACAAAGGGGCGGTCAGGTAGTGGGGAGACAAAGATAGTGCCCTTAGCTCTCCATCTGATTCGCATGACAGAGGGTTTGATTCATTTCTTGGACCCGGAGAAAGGATATCAGTGACAGAGCCAAAAAAATGAAGGGGAAAGCAGTAGGAATAGGGGAATAACTAAAGGGCAAATGGTAAACGAAGAAGATAAGGAAAAGGTTGACAAACTGACCCCTGAAATTGATGATTGTTTATAGGAAAAGGTAGGTGAGAGGATGGCAAGGCTGGGTCATGGAAGAGGTCGTGGAGGCAAAGGTCGTCCATGGCAAGGAAACCTGGGTGGAAGGCCGACGGAAGATCCAGGAAACCAATGCAGAGGGAGACGGTCAACCCTGTCCGCGGTGCATGAGGTGGCTGGCGCTTACCAGGAAAGAACAGACGAGGACATATGCTGAATTATCCAAAATATGGAATCCAGTGTGTTAGAGGAACAGTCGGATTCCGAGATTGAAGAATGGGCAGCAATGGTTAGTGACCCAGGAAACACGAGGGGAAGGTTGACACTCTACATATAGTCTTTGCATATTTACTGGGTCCTAAAAAGCCTCTTGGCAAAGGCTTTGGAACAGGTTGCTAAGGAAATGGTGGATATAGCCAATGGATTGCCAAACCTGCATAAGGAAATGAAAAATTTCCAAGTCATTATGATAAATCAGAACAATAAGCTAGAGGAGATGTCTCAGATTCTGTCCAGGATGGTTGGCTTGCACCCCAGCCAGGTGGACCACACGGATATCCCCATGGATATAGACCAGAAGACTAGAACTAGAAAGGCATGATGTACTTGAGGCTTTGTTGTTTGTTTTTTGATCTGCTCTCTTTAACTATTTAATGCAAAATAGTAGTTTGATAGGAAGTTTTAGCTGTATAGTGCACATAGCTAGTATGGAAAGACTTGTCAAATTTTGCTTTTGGAACACTTATAGTAAACTCAGGTGGCCAGCAGACCTGGTTTCCCATAGGGGCAGGTTGAGGCCACCAAAACGATGTATCTAGTCTCTTTGTTTAGCATAATAGAAAAGAATGGCACTACCTCCACTTACAAAAAAACAAAAAAATATCATGGTTTTATATTATATTTAAAAAATATGTTATATTATTTAATATGACTAATTTTGATATTATCAAAGATGTTATACTTATGGTTTATATATTATATTATAAATATTATATATTTAGTATAATAATTTTAATATATATATATATATATATATATTATTATAAGTATTACAATTTGGTCTCAGTGGACGGTAACCACTAAATAATATACCGTCCACTGAGACCAAATTGGTAATGATATTAAAGATTTATCAATAAATTAAAATATAATATTTTATAAAATATAAAATCATTTTAGTGCATGATATTAAAGATTTAATAAATAAATTAAATATAATATTTATAAAAATATAAAATCATTTTATTGCATGATATTAAATATTTTTAAATAAATTAAAATATAATATTTATAAAAGTTAAAATTATTTCAATTTTTTAAATGATTAGTTCAACTATATAAAATATAAATGGTTGAATAAATGTTTATAGATATCAATCTATAATAGACAATGAAACCTTTTATCATACATCTCAACTTGCTAACATTTTTTTTAAACTAAATTATAGTTTTATTTAAAATTATTATTATTGTTGATAATAAAAAAAATTAATAAGTAAGTTAAACATATATACATTAAAACAATAGCCCCAAGGGTTAGCCCAATTGGTCAAGACGGGGCCTCGCCAGATGGGAGGTCACAGGATTAATTCCCAAAATCTCTTGGGGTTAGGTCTTGCAGTAGGTCGTGGGGCGTCAAGCCCAGATTTTTCCAGTGGACGTAGCATCACTTGTTGACTGAAGGTGTCCGTGAACCATGCACAAAATATATATGTGTGTGTGTGTACATTAAAAAAAATTGTAATGAGATTCACCTCCACTTTATCATGGAGATTCTTGAGGATTTGTTATAATATTATGGGCCAATACCATGGTTTATCAATACCGCATGACTAAAAAATCATAAATCATTTCATATAACTTGTTCAGATGACATTTATTTAATTAATAAATTTAAATAAAAGGACAAAAAAACATGGCTACTTTGGAAATAAATTCTAGCTTTCATGTATATTACCAAGAATATTTTATAATATTCTATGGAGGTTGGATCCCTACCATCCACCTAGAAATTATTAATAACTAAATTAAAATTGTGGAAATCTAGTTCTAAAATAGACTTGTCTATCAACATAATTAATAAATATATTGGTGGTTTCGATGTAACACTTTTTGTTATTTCGGCATAGTTTGTTTCCTTTTGGCATCAATGTCAGTGTCTTTTCCTGATTCTTTTCTCTAATCACTATTTTAGGCTTGTAGATTACTGTGGCCTTATTCTCAATTCGATGGTCAAATCTCTCATAGGTTTCATAAATGGAATTGGAAGTTGTAGATTATGAGCTGGACAATCCCATCCTTGGAGGCATATTTCTCGATTTGGAAGGTTTTTTGCAGTTTCGTGGAGGGTTGTTTAGTTAGGATATACAAGGGGAGGACTCTCTTAGTTTCCAAAGTCAATCAATGCAAAGGTTAGTACTATTCATAAGGTGGATAGCCTTCTCAATGAGTCCAAAGAAGGTGTAGTTATTGACCCAGTTCCTTCCCTAGCCTCAACCAAACTAGATTCAGTCCCTAATAGAAACATAAAAATATCTTAAGGCCCGAAAAATTCTTTCTGTGGTGGTTAGCGATGCTATAGGCCTTGAGTATGTGCCAAAAATGTTGGAATCTGATATTTTTAGGAGGATCGCTGGTAAGGTGGTAAGTCCATCAGCATTAAGGGATTGAATTGATAAATCACGAAACTCGATCATGTGTTATTCTCATAGAAATTTGTAAATAGTTAATTAAGTTTAATTAACTTAATTAGCTTAATAATTTTGAGGTGGAAGTCTTTTAGAATTCATGTATATGTTCTCCCTAAATTTTAGGAGTCCAATATGACTTTAGATTGAGTTGTAATTAGATAACTCAATTTACTAAGCTATAGACAGTTAAACTAGTTCTAACTATTTGTTGAACTAGTAGAGGATTAGTAGTCAGTTAGTGCATTGGTGCATCCGCAAGTGCTACTCCAGATAACTAAAGATTCACTCATCAGAAACTCATGCATGTTAGTTCTGAGAAAGACCCATTTGAGACTAGATTGTAGGGACAATGCACTATCAGTTGTATGATTTCTTAAGTTGTAAATATCATGCATGCAATCAGGAAGATGACCCAATTCAGATTGCGTAGTTTTGGAAGCATGGATTCCCTTTAAATATGGGCTATTCATCCTAGGAATTGCACAAGGAAATAGGGGCTTGGCAAGTAGTGGAAATTGGCTAAATGTTGGCTAAGAGCGGGCTTGTGAGGCAGAGAGTTGAGCATACTTGTGCAGAATTTTTCTAGTGACAACAAGCTTTTTATCTTCACTCAAATTTTTTATTAACGCAATACAAATAAGCGGGGTTTTGAGTAGTGGATTTCCCCAGAAAAACTTATTATGTTATTATTGGGATGGGGTTCGCTAGGGTCAATTTTGGGCAAAATCCCAAGTTTTGTTGTATAAAGATGTAAAGTATCTGCAAATTGTGGTTGCGGAGTGCGTAGACAGTTAAAGAGTCATAAAGGGGTTTACCCTTCTTTATATAAGTTGATTCGGATTTTTGCGGATCTACCCATGGCCCACGGACCATGGGATTATATAAATAAGTGTGTCTTAGGATGTTTAAGGCATAAGTAATGAAGTTGTCTATGGGAGAAGTCTAGAGAGTTAGCGCAGAAGAGTAGGAAGAAAGACTCTGCAACTACGTACACAAAGGCCTAAAGTAGAGTCTGCAACTGAGTGCACGGACCCCTGTAGCTAAGTGCGCAGGGAGTTCTTGAGTCTGTAAGCTTGAACTAATTATCAATAGTGAAGATTATTGTATAAATTCCTATGTTTCATCTATTTAATTTGTTAGGAATGAATGCGCTTATGTTGTGAAAAATGATGGGTTTATGAAATATTATTGTATGGATGTGCGCCTTTACTTGATTTATATTGTTATATGAACACAATTGATGTTAACTGCTTTCACGGAGATTATCTTGTTGTATGTTAAAGTTATTGGACACTTAGGTTGATCTGAGTAATTTTTGGATTAAGAGTAATATTTAATGCACTTAAGTAGCTAATTGGTCTAGAGGTCTAGAGGCTGATTAAAGGGAGTTATATTGATAAGTCATAAAGGCTTATCGATTTGTGCGAAGCTAGATTTAGGGCATAAAACAACATCACATTGATCTCTAGGTGTGAAAACTTGGTTCCAGCATCCCCCCATACTGCTTTGGGTGAGACTTCAATCTGTGCTCCACGGGTTGACACCGAAAGGGCCAATAGTGGAGGGATTTTTTTGGTGCAACTAACTCTAAACCTGGGTCTGGACCCACTAAGCTAACAAATGGTTTTGTTTTTGGGACTAGGATCTGCATAAAGAGATGTGTGATGTTGCATCACTGGAATCCGAAAAAGAGATAAATTGAGAAGTGGTTGGATAGAAAGACCCACGAATTTGTGGCGTAAGAGAAGAAAAATCCACACCTAACAAAAGAACAGTGGTGGGACAGGTATCTATAGACAGAAATACATAAAATTTTCTTTTGCACCTTCCTTATCGAGTTGTATGAGTGGATCGCTAGATTGGAAGACGACCAAGGAAGGTGGAGGCTTGACGGTCCAATAGTGTGGACCCCGAAGCTAGTGTGAAGGTTGGAAGCTTTTGAAGATAAGATCACGCGCATTGTCGATCACTGGCTAGATTGAGTAATAGGAGGATTTGTGACAAAATTCGCGGTTGATACCTCAGTCAGCTACAGTGAAGCAGAGTAGCACTTTTTTAAAGGACCGCGAGGTAAGTATTTGAAATCTTTGAATACTTGGATTAAAATTCTCTTGTGTGAAAAGCGGGTTATGCCACTACCTTGATGTTTGTATCTATGCGAAGTGGATGAAACTTTAAAATCAGGAAAGAGCGAGTCCTGAATATATTTCATTGATAGAGCCTCCTTCGAGTGACGACGAGTTAGAGGTACAAGCCTCACCATGAAGCACTGTACAATTGATAAAGCATGGTTTTCCGCAAATACCTCATCCACCCACACCACCTCCACCTTCACCTCCATAACATACACCTTCACCCACACCACCTCCAGCTCTGCCACTATTCAATATATCGAATACCATGAAGTTTCCCGTTTTCAAGGGCTTGGGAAGTGAGGACCCGGACCAGTTTTGGTTCATTGTGAAGGCTGTATGGATGACACAATAGATTAGAAATGTTCATATAAAGAAGGCACAGTTGGTTACTTCTCTACAAGATCGCGCGTTGACATGGTACATTAAGTACTGCACCAATAACCCATTAGCATCATTAACGGACACTCAGACTGCTCTGAATTCGGTAGGCCCAAGTCTGAATCACAATCAGTCATTGGATTCAAGGAAATTATGATGAGGCTTGGCAAAACACCCTCGGAGGTGGATCAAAGACTGAAGTGCTAGTTCCACGAAGCTAACATGAATCTCACGGATAGTCGGCACTGCGAATGGTTTGTAGCTTTGCTCCTACCCCACCTAAGGGTTGCTTTATCGCAACAAAAGATAGGGACTTAGGAAAAATCACTAGAGATCATGATGAGATTACATGAGACACCTATCTAGGACACTATTTTGGGAGTGTAGCAGATTCATGTGGAGTTGCAGAACCTCTTCTTGGAATTGCAGAGCTTGAAGATGAAAAAGGATGCTCGACTGGAACTGTGTGAAGAAGTTTGGTGCCTAAATTGTAAGAGCCAGGGGCATAATAAAGACCACTTCCCTATTTTTGCAAATTATATTACAAGGGGAGGGCCAATGCCCCTGAGACAGGATGTTGCCACAGGACCTAGCGCAGGAACCACGCTATGGTGTGTTATCTGTCAGGTAGCTGGAAAACATGTAACGGACAACTGTCACTTGCTGCAAAAATTTGTATAGATGTTGCAACAATTATTCTGCTATTTTTGTAAATTGGTGGGCCATGATGAGCGTAATTATTGTAGCTATGAATTGATGATGGAAAGAACACCCACGTATCGAATGCAAATAGAAACTCAGCCTCTGGATCAAGGCACTAGGGGAGCACGTGGAGGATATCAGGGGTGCGGACAGCCGAGGAGGAGGAGGACCTGCTAGAGGTTGAGGACAAGTTATTTGCTACAATTGTCATGAATGGTGTGAGTAAAAAATAATGATGCGATTGTGGTTTGGTTGCCTGAAAGTTTGGCTAACTAAAAAGTATGATGGAATAAATGATCTGTGTGATCATTTACAAAAATGGACTAAGGCTTATGGGACGGAACCATAACCAAAGTGGGTGCATATTTTCTGTCACACTTTCAATGGATGTCATTCCTATGAAGTGGTACCTGGAAATAGAGCTTCACCATGATACCATGGAGTGGGACATCTTAAGAGAATATTTTTGATGACCTTCAGCTTTGAGGATGGGTTCAAAAGCATCGACGAAGTGCTGCAGGAGGTTAAGGCAACAGTCTTCAAAATACTATAGGATCCCTTAGAGTTGATTCAACCAGATTGGAACACCCAGTTGAGCCATGCGCTGGAGTTCTATAATGTGACTGTTGAAGAAGATGATGAGGATCCAAGGAATATTAACATCCCAAAGGCCGAAGGCCATCACGAAGTTGAGGGACCACAGATAGGGAATCCATACATCACCACACCATTGAAGACTAGATAGGTGAACATTAGCATAGAGGAGGAGCAGAAATTTGCAAAGACTGGAGATTATTGGGACATTTCCATAGTAGAAAAGGTCGTTGAGTTTCTCTACGAATATCAGGATTTGTTTCCTACCAAATTTTCAAAATTGAAAGGTATCATAAGAGATTTTGGAGTGATGAAAATTACTTTGAAACTAGACGCGAAGCCTGTTAAGCGAAGACCATATTTCCTTAATCCCAAATATAAGGAAAAGGTCTGCTTGGAGTTGGACAAGATGCTTGCGGCAAGTATTACTGAACCGGTGGAGGAATTTGATTGGGTGAGTCCAATGGTTGTTCGAGAAAAGAAGCAAAAAGATGAAATAAGGATTTGCGTAGACCTCAGGAAGCTTAATGATGCTTGCGTTCATGATCCTTTTCCAACTCCATTTACAGATGAAGTACTGGATAATGTTAGAGGGCAAGAGGCCTATTCATTCAGTGATAGGTTCTCTGGATACCATCAGATTAAGATCGCGCCAGAAGATAGGAGTAAGACCAACTTTGCGACAGAGTGGGGATGTTTCCAGTATACAGTGATGCCTTTTGGACTTAAGAATGCACCAACGATCTTCTAGCGTGTAGTCATCAAGGTGTTTAAAGAATTCATTCACAGGTTCTTGAAGGTATATTTTGATGATTGGACAGTGTTTAGGCTTGTAAAGCACCATGGAGCCAGTTTTTGCTTGATGTTGGATACATGCCGAATGTATCATATCATGCTAAACCTGAAGAAATGATTACTTTGTGTCCCTTTCGGAATCTATTTGGGTCATGTGGTATGCAAGCAAGGACTTATGGTGGACCTTGCTAAGATCATGCAATAATAATTAATTTGGAGGCACCAAGAAGTGTCAAACAACTGTGCACAACACTGGGCCACACTGGGTACTATCGAAAGTTCATCAAAATTTATTCTAGATTACCACGCATATGGAAAAGGTACTAAAGATTGATGCTAAATTATATTTGGATGAATAATGTCAGCGCAAACTGGATGTATTGAAGGAAAAAATGGTCACCGCGTTGATCCTAGTCTTCCCAGATTGGAAGAAGGAATTTCATGTGCATGCCGATGCCTCATGTATTTCGCTAGGAGCAGTGCTGACACAGGCTGGAAAAGGAGAAATGGATCATCCTATAGAATTTACGAGTAGGAAGTTGTCAAAGGATGAGAAGAATTATTTGACAACATAGCACAAAGGCTTAGCTATGGTGTACATGCTCCAGAAGTTTAGACATTACCTGCTAGACGGACATTTCAAGATGTACACAGACCATTCTACAATAAAATATCTAGTTAATAAGCATGTGTTGGGGGGGGGAATATGCAGATGGTTATTGTTGTTTCAAGAATATGATTTTGAAGTAATTGTGAAGCCAGGAAGATTGAATGCAAGGCCAGACCATCTGCCACGCATTGAAACAGGAGAGGAGCTTACTAATTTGGAAGAAGGGTTGTCTGACCCGCAGCTCTTCACGGTGCGTGTAGCAGATAATCACTTCACGGATATTATCCATTTCTTGAGCACGGGAATGACTCCAAAAGGATACACCAGCTAGCAGAAGAAAGAATTGGTGGTGCATGTGACAGATTTTTCTATAATTGTAGGCCACTTATATAAAATGGGATCAGAGGAGATACTTCGATGTTATGTGCCTGATTTTGAACGAAATAGTATCCTCACTGAAGCTCATGGAGGAGTTACGGGAGGGCATTATGCAGGAAAAGCAACAACGCAAAATATTTTTGCATGCTAGGTTTTGGTGGCTGACACTGCATAGGGACTCTAAAGCCTATTATCGCGCTTGCGATGCATGTTAGAGAACGGGCAAACCATAATGAAGGGATGAGATGCCTTTGAATCCGCAGCTGTCATTGTAGCCATTTGAGAAATGGGCAACTGATTTTGTAGGACCGATTCAACTTCCAATAAAGAAGACGGGTGCCTGGTATATCATTACCGCGACCGAATATTTCAGCAGACGGGCGGAGGCATAGCCTGTGAAGAACTATACAGGGGAAACAAAAAAAAAATTATTGTTTGAATATGTGCTGACCAGGTTTGGTTACCCGAAGCTTTTGATGAGTGATCGTGGTATGCATTTTCTCAATGAAACGATCAGCGTGTTGACATATGAGTTCTAGGTTTACCATCAGAAGAGTACGCCATATCATCCTCAGGCCAAGGGAATGGTTGAGGCTTGTAATAAGATATTGGAGAATGCATTGACAAAGGTTTGCAATGTGGAGTAGAATGATTGGGACATGTGCGTACCAGCAGTGTTATGGGCTTATAGAACTACTTGTAAAAATCTTACTATTCAAACACCTTTTTGGTTAGTCTATGGCATGGAAGCTATCATGCCTATGGAGTATATTGTGCCTAGGCTACTCATTGTGGCTTTCAAAGGAATGACGGACCACAGAGCCTTAGAAGAAAGGCTCACGCAGCTAATGGAGCTCGAGGAAGATAGGTTTTTGGCTAGATTCCATAAGCAGGTTTAGAAGGAATGTGAAAAAGCTTGGCATGATCAGCACATCAAACTGTGCACCTTCAAGGTACATGATTTGGTTTTATTATATATGAAAGTAAGTTTGATAAGTTTCCAGGAATTTCACATGCACTGGCTGGGGCCATATGTTATCAAAGAGATTATAGATGGTGGAGTAGTTCAACTCGTGAAGTTGAATAGAGATCCATTTCCAGGATGGGTAAATGGAAGCTGATTGAAGCCATACACTGGGGATTCGACCCAATGACTACATGATGGTAGCACAATATTAGTGCTCCAGGTAGCTGCAAAGAGGTGCGAGACTATAAACTACACTACCCGGTTTGTAGAGCTACACGACAGGGGGCTACACAAAATTGAATGATGTACAGTACCAGAAGAAGTGCGAAGAGAGCTACGCTATAGGGGCAGAGACCACACAGCTAGAAAGGAACCATTACAGTCACTATTCATGATTTGACTTCCAGGAGATAGTTAAGAGGAGCGAGGGGGCAACATTTAAGGCGTTTAAGTATGAAATCTTTGGAAATCTGACTCCAATACAACATTTATGGATGGATTTTGGGGGCAATAGTTGAATTTTAATTCGATTTCGCTTATAAATTACATGTGGCCATTCAAAAAAATACACTTTGCATCCTAAGAATTTATGTGTTGAGCTATTGGTTGTTTATGAATCCCCATTTTTTCATTGATTTAGTCATTAGTTCTGTATTTGATAAGTTACCCGTAGACACCCAACGATTTATTCTTAGCACGATGTTCAGACCAAGAGAGACTGCTAGTATGGGAGGAGTTGTTGTCTCCGAGGGAGTTGCTCCAAAGGTGATGAGCATGGAGGCTCTGGCTCCTGTGCCTATAGTGCTGAGGTCACCTAGGCCGAAACCCACACTAGTGAAGAAGTTCCCAAACCTAAGAAGGACAAGCAGAAGAAGACCAGGCCAGTGCATGAGTCATCAAGGAAGCATGTTGCTACATAGGCCCAGAAGAAACAAAAACCTACCACTAAGGATAAGGGGAAAGTAATGGATTTGGAGGCCGAAGAGGGCATGGAGGACATAGACACCAAGGGGGTGGATCCTATATCTAAGTTGTTTGATTATATCCCTCCGCATGAGGGAAAGGTGAAGGTCCCTAAGGACCCAAATGTAGGAAAATTCCTCCTCAATACACCCCTGTTACCAGAGAACCTCACTTTTGAAGGTCTGCACTTGGCACAGATTCCCCATCTCAATCTGGAAGATTAGGACCTAGTAGACCACAAGAGGTTTCCCCACTTGGAAACAAAGAACTATATGAAGAGGGTCTTTTATAAAGAATCAAGTGTTATCACGCTGGAGCCCGTGGAGTGGATTCACTGAGTGAATCAGTAAGGGTTGCTAAACCTATTGTGGGTACCCCACTACCACCGCTTCAACATCAACTCGGTAGTTATCAAACAGTTTCTGACCCTAGTGTATGACAGATGCTTATGGCTAAGCACGCTAATCCCCATTATTGATATGTTGATCCATCAGATCATGCTACTTCCGCACTCAAGGTTGAATCTAGCCAAGGAGTTTAGCAGAAGGATGAGCGAGCGCGAGCTCGCTAAAAAGATGAAGGATAAGTTTAAACTCGTGAAGAAGCTACACAGGTACTTAAGCACCTCTATCACCAACTCTGTGGTGAAGATTGATGCATAGATCCTTGCAAGAAAAGTCATGAGGAAATGTCGTGCAGATGAGATTTTGACGCCAGTGATTTATTTAGCTGCAAAATGCGCTAAGGGCGTACAATTAAACTGGACATGCTACTTTTGTAGCGAGTTCCTTGCAAACTGTCGATATGCATAGGATGAGAGTAAAACATTCCACTATTCATGGATGTTTCTCTCCATTTTACTCGTTGCTTGGGATCTGCTGGAGGACAATTAGTTTCCTCCCATGGAGAAGGATTTGTTGGAGGTTGCACAGTTTGCATCCCTCTGGGAAATAAATGACGTCACGGGCATTATAGAAACCAAAGTCTTATGGGTGCTGATGGAGGCGAACATTTG
This sequence comes from Pinus taeda, assembly GCA_000404065.3. NCBI lineage: Eukaryota > Viridiplantae > Streptophyta > Pinopsida > Pinales > Pinaceae > Pinus > Pinus taeda. The sequence continues at coordinate 37,270 of APFE030399620.1, forward strand.
CATGCCCATCAACCAGAAGCCATGGTTGTCACCAACCATGTTTGAGAATCTTTTAAAGTACGTGGATTTCAAAGCTGACTTCCACCATGTATACATCTGGGCGCAGAAGGACTCGCAAAAATATGGTTTGACCTACCTTACCTTGCCACATAAGACACTATTCAGGAGGTCATCAAGCAGTGGCCAATAGATTGGCACACTCTGCCCGGTCTAGCTGTGGCCATCAACAAATCCACATAAAAGAAGAAGAAGGAAGCAGCAAAGCAGAAGGTCTAGAAGTTGGCTGAGAAGCAGAGAAAAGAGGCTGAGGAGAAGGCTTGATGATCCAGATTTAAATAGGAATGCAAAAAATTATAGATATAACCATACATATAGAGATACATTAGAAATAATGCTTCATTTCGTTACTGTAAAATTTTGAAATATGCTTACAAACAGAAATGGAAATAAACTAGCTAGGGCAATGTTAGCTTATCTCTAAGAAGAGATGTGGTAGCTACATGCCTCTAAACTATCCTGCAATGAGGCTCAAAGGCCTATTTATTGTTGAGAAATAATGGAAAACCCTAAACATCCAAAAACATAATGCTAGGAGATGAAGTTCCAAACTATGGGCTCCGTTTTGGGTAAATTGGTACATCAACTTCCTGGGGTTGTAACTTTTGCATATGATCTCCGTTTGACATGTACAATACCTCATTAGAAAGATATATTTGAGGACTACAACTTTGGGAAGAGAAACATTAGTCCATTGACCCAAGTTGCTCACATGTTTCCCAAAAATGTCATTTAGGGCCTCAAAATGGCTTCAGAAGTCGAAGACTTGAAAAACTACTAAAAATAGTGAACTGTGCTACAATTAAGGAAACTGAAAACTAAAACAAACAATGGTGGGGGTCCAAGAGGAATTGGTAGGTGGCCACCAATATCCACCTAGATCATTCCTTCCCCCTTAGGAAGCAATGCTAACCATTGCATTGAGTTCCTCCATGAGATGAGGAAACTTGTACTGAACTTGGTCCCTGGTGAGCCACTTGCCTTGGTGAAGGAGTTGGCCTTCTTTGATAACTCGATACTGTTGGATCTTATACTGGTGAGTGTGCTTAATCTATGTGTCCATGATCCATTTAGTTGCAGCTTGTTCCATGCAATTTGGATTTAACATTGTGGGTGTGAGATGTTTTGTAATGTCGGATGTGTCTAGTAATGGTGGAAAGTATTGCCGAAGGTGGTCCACATTGAACACTAGGTGCAGGCCAAGGAATGGGAGAATGTTGAGCTCAAATTCATTGTCTCCCACAACCTTGGTAATGGTGTAAGGACCATATTAGAGTGGTCTGAGTTTCCGATAGGCTCCGGTAAGGTGTTCCTTTTGCAAATGCAAATAGACTTTGTCACCCACCTAAAACTTGTGTGGCACCCGATGTTGATCATGTCGCTGCTTGTACTTGGCATTTGATTTCTCCAGAATGTCGTGGACCTCTTGGCGGATATGTTGGATGAGCTCAATGAAGCTATTTGCCTTATCTGTTTCGGATTATACATGAGCCGAATCTTCCTAAGTAGCTGCAAATGTCATGGCCACATCAATGGGATGTAGTGGCTGGAATCCCAAGCCCACCTGAAAAGAGTTGTGGCCAGTCAAACTATGGAGAGCCCGGTTATAGTTGTGATGAACATAGGGGAGGCTCTCATCCCATGTCCATGGATGCTTTGAGTTGTACATGCACAGAATGTGTACGATCATCCTGTTCACAAACTCTGTCTGACCATCAGTTTGGGGATGGAAGGTTGTGGACTTAGTAGGTTTGGTGTCCAGCATCGACCAGAGACTGGACCAAAATGTACTGAGGAACCTGCTATCCCGATCTGAGATGATAGACTGTGGGATCCCAAAGTGTACCCACCCTCGTTCAAAGAAGAGTTTAGGAGTGGCTTCTGCTTTGATATTATTCTTGCAAGCCTCCATAATGGACATCTTTGAGAACCTATCGACGACCACAAAAACACAGTCGTTTCCATGCTTAGGAGAAGGAAGGCCTGACATGTAATCCATGGAGATGGACTCCCAATGTCGACTAAGGGTAGGGAGCGAGGTATACAAGCCTTTCTTCTTGATGGTTAGTTTGGAAATAGCATAGGCAGCGCATGATCTGTTGTACTTCCCGACATCTTGACGAATATTTGGCCAATAGAAATTCTTATGCAGTATTGCCATCGTTTTCTCAACCCAGAAATGCCCAGTGTCCCGACTATAGTGTGCTTCCAAAATCATCTTGGCACGCTCGCTTGAAGGAACACAAAGGTGACCTAGGTGGCATAATAGGGTATCCTGGAGGTGAAAACATGGAACACAGTGACCCTCCAAGAGTGTCTGGTATGTGTGGCCAAATTCTAGGTTGCTTTTGTAGAGAAGTGGCCAATCAGAAGTCTCTTGCCCACAAGAGTTGAGCACAGTGGTTAATGCCATGATCAGTGGTTGACTGAGGTAATCTGCAACATTATTGGTGATGCCCTTCTTATACTTGATATTCGAATGGAACTGTTGTAGGTATGTGGACCAATTCTGATGGCGATCATTCTGCAACTTCCCTTGGGTCTGTATGAACTGTAGGGGCTGGTGGTCTGTTTGGATGATTGTTTCCTTCCCCAAAATGTAATGCTTCCATTGTCAACAGGCCTGCACAATGGAATACATCTCTTTGTCATAAGTGGGATACTTCTGGACTGCGTCTGAAAGTGTCTCACTATGATATGCCACTGGATGCCTGTGTTGTGTAAGGACTGCGCCAATAGCATAGTCAAAGGCATTTGTCTCAACCTAAAATGGTTGTTGTAAGTCTGGTAATATGAGCACTGGTGCCGAGAAGAGGTGATTTTTCAACTCTGTGAATGCCCTCTGTTGAGATTTAGACCACAAGAATTTTGCTTTCACTCCTCCCTTGGTGACTTGATTCAAGGGCCAAGTGATATGAGAAAAGCCCAACATGAACCTACGGTAGAAGTTGGCAAGACCCAGAAAGCTGCGGAGCTCTATCAGAGTGGTTGGAGATGGCCAATCCCAAATAAATTAGATCTTGGCTACATCCACATACACCCCCGATTCATCAATAATGTATCCCAAATACTGAATGTGGGTCATGCCAAAATTGCATTTCTCTGAATTGGAACATAACTTGTGTTGCTGCAATGTTTGGAGAACTTGTCATATGTGGCGGAGGCGCTCTTCCCAAATCTAGTTGAAGGTCAAGATGTCATCCAAATATACCACTACAATGAGTTGTTGAATGGCTGCAAGATGTCATCCATTAGTCTCATGAAGGTTGCAAGAGCATTTGTCAACCCGAAAGGCATAACCAACCATTCAAAAAGGCCCTCCTTAGCTTTGAAGGTAGTCTTCCACACATCGGAGGGTTCGATTGGTACTTGGTGATATCAAGACTTCAAATCGATCTTGCTGAAATATTTTCCCCCCTTCAGTTGGTCTAGGAGGTCATCTATCCATGGGATCAGGTACCTATTACGGAAAGTGATCTTGTTCAGTGCCCGATAGTCAATACAGAGTCTCCAAGTCCCATCCTTCTTCTATACCAACACAATCAGGCTCCCACAGGGTGATGAACTCGAACGAATGTGACCTTTCTACAACAACTATTGAATCTTCCTCTTGATTTCATCGTTCTCCAGAACAGAGCGCCGATAGATTGGTCCATTAAGCAGTGATGCACCTGGGGTTAGATCGATGGAGTGCTTGACCTGATAGTGCAGAGGAACCCCTACAAGGGAGGGGAAGATGTCCTCATACTCCTTCACAACCTTGTCCATTTGTAGTTGTCATGTGGAGGGGCCTTGCCTGGAGGTTGTGGCCACTGTCTTCTTCTTTGCCTGAGGGTGTATCATAAGGAAAACAAATTTCCTGATTTTGGAAATGAGCTTGCTACATTGTTTTGTAGTGACGAAAGAGATGGCGGCAGGCGGTCCTACCTCCGGTATCCTATACAAATTATTTCCCAAAGTAACAATAACAGCACGGGGCCTTGTTTCATACACAACATGTCACTTCCACAAGTATGGTTGGCCTAATAAGACATCACAAACATCAAGGGGAGCAACGTAACTCAATACCTCATCTGTGAAGGGCTTGATGTTGTATAAAATGCGATACTATTGGCTCACGTGAAGATCCCGTCCTTGGTAAAGCCACCTGATGGTGTACAGTTGTGGATGTGCTATGGTCGGTAAGCCCAGCTACTTCACGACCTCTGATGAAATGAGGTTCTTTTGGCTCCCGCTTTCGACAATGAACTGTAGCACGGAGCCCTTTACCCACATCTAGGAGTGGAAGAGGTGCTCCTCATCCTCTGGATCTTCAGGTTCCTCCGTTAGGATATTCGTGGTGGCAACAATGGTGTTGGGCTCCACATTGATAATCTACTTCCCTTTATTATTCCCCTTGTTGGGTTCTGACTCAGAGTCGAAACATGCATCTGATTCTGAAACCTTTAGCTTAGCCACCAATGACTTCTTGGCTCAACACTCACTTCTGTTGTGAGTGGAGCTATTATGGAACTCACACCACTTTCCCGTGTCCTATTTTGGCTTTGCAGTGCTGTTCTTTTCTTGCATCTTTGGCGAGTTTTCTGGGGCTGCCCCGCCTTGGCTTTTTCCTTTATCTTGCGGTTTGAGGTCACCTTTCCCTTACTTTGGATTCACATGTTGAAAGTCTCGCTTCTTCTTTTTAAAAGTTTGCTCGATCTTGACAGCAGATCGGTATGTTGTGCCAAGCGACGAGATGTTGAGGAATTCTATTTCATCTTGGATGTACATGTGTAGGCAGCCGAGGTATTTGAGTACCAAATGCTGCTCCGAATCGTTGATACCCAAATTTGTGCAAAGGGTATGGAAAATATTGGTAAACTCTGACACGTCATGGTCCCTTCCCTGCCCTAACATGGTCCACTTTATGTATTGATCCTCATAGCTTTTGACAAGGTAGTACTGCTCCTTGATGGAAACCTAGAACGAATTCCAAGAGGGTTGAGGCTGAAAATAGTGAGGTCGTACTTTCACCCTTCTGCTCACAGTAGGTTTCCCACTAATCCTTGACTAGGGGGCAGCTTTGAGAAGAGGGAAAGTAATCTTTTCCCAAGTGGAAAATCATGAGAATAAAAATACCCTTCTAGCAGATTTAACCATTTAACTACGACTTTTGCATCTATCTGACCCTCAAATATGGGAATGTCAAAGTTAACTTGTACCTTAAAGGGTGTGGCGCTTCCAGAATAACTTCTAGAAGTAGATGTGTCGCCCCTGGGTAGTTGTTCAAGGATATGGGAAAAATTGCCCATCATCGTGTTCCTTTGCTACTCGAGGGCCTCTTCAAGCAAGATTTTGATAGGATCTCTTGCCCCTTCACCTTTCTTTTCATTTGCCATGGGAGGCCGTCGGGATTTGTGAGGCTGGTCTTGCAAAGGTTCAACTAGTTCAAGCCCTAACTCCTTATATCTCGACCTCGTTGGGGACATGCAAAGAAAGATAGAGAAAGAGTAGATTGCCCTAATACCATTGATCCAGATTTAAAGAGGAATGCAACAAATTACATATATAACCATACATACAGATATGCAGTATAAATAATGCTTCATTTCATTACTGTAAAATACTGAAATATGCTTACAAACAGAAATGGAAATAAACTAGCTAGGGCGATGGTAGTTTATCTCTAAGAAGAGATGTGGTGGCTACATGCCTCTAAAATATCTTACAATGAGGCTTGACAACCTATTTATTGTTGAGAAATAATGGAAAACCCTAAACATCCAAAAACCTAACCCTAGGAGATGAAGCGCCAAACTATGGGCCCCGTTTTGGGTAAATTGGTACATCAACTTCCCAAGGTTGTAACTTTGGCATATGATCTCCGTTTGACACACACAATACCTCGTTAGAAAGATCTATTCGAGGAATACAACTTTGGGAAGAGAAACATGGGTCCATAGAACCATGTTGCTCCCAGTTTTCCCAAAAAACATCGTTTAGGGTCTCAAAATGGCTCCGAAAGTTCAGGATCTGAAAAACTGTTAAAATAGTAAATTGTGATACAATTAAGGAAACTGAAAATTGAAAGAAACAATGGTGGGGGTCCAAGTGGAATTGGCAGGTGGCCATTAATATCCACCTAGATCACCTGGGTGGAAGCAGAGCATGTTGTGAAGTAGCAAGCCAAACAAGAAGAGCTTGACTCTGAGTGCAGTGGTATGTCTCCTTCACCCCAAACAGAGGAGGAGGAGCAATTAGAGTAGGGCAATGATGGCTAGGAGGATCAGAGAACCCCCTTCCAGATCAAAAGGTATAGGGAACAAGGAAAGGAAGTGACACGAAAGAAATCAAAAGTGACCAAGCTGTCATTGGACCTAATCACTCTGACAGATGGTGACCTTAATGAGATTGGAGACAAGATGCACGATACCACCACAGAACTGTTGTAGTAGTTTGAGCAGCACCAACAATAGGCATTGAGTACCATTCAAAAGGATTTTCATGAGTTTTAGATTGAGAAGACTCGGATCTAGGTAGGTGCAGGGAAAATCAATGTTGCATCAACAAGTTTGGTACCGGGGACCACTCAGGCAGCAGAGATGGTTCGGTCACTGGATCTCTGGGCAGTCGCACTGCTAGATGGAGCCTTGAGAATAGAGGCAGCCGATGACAAGGTCATCATAAGTTCTTTGAAGAATATTGGCCTCAACCTAGCCACACTCCCTAATGAATACCTTCACACACTACAGGCAGGTGAGACAGTAGATTCTAGAGCTCGGGATCAGTGCACGCTCAGCCTCATCAGTGAGTATCAGGTGAAAAATGAACATATGTTCATTGAGAATATAGAGGTGATGAAGGCCAAGGAAACAATCCAGGCGCAGAGTGCCTAGCTAGCAGTCGTGGTGGTAGAAGCATGCAGAGCAGTGCTTGAATTACATATTCCAGAGGAAGCACCATTGGAGGCAAAGATCAGAAAGTTGGTTACAGGCATGCGCGACGCCAGGGAAGAAGTGGCAAGGGTTCAGTTTGAGTTGAACCTCAATATAACTGAATTGGAGTTGAATTCATAGCCTTCAACCCTGCCAGAGATAAGGGAACAATGCGAAGCCACTATGAAATATGGAGTCACAACGGTGGATGCAACGGTGGTGGACTACACCGTGCTATTAGAGTAGGCCATGGAGGTAGTCACAACCCTGCAGGAAGATCCCACCCTACAGGTCTTAAATATGGAATTCCGAGAGCTCCAACAAAAATATAATGAAGTAAGGGCAATGGGCGCACAATTGCTAAAACACAACACCTTGCCAAGTTGTAGGAGGCGAAGCAGTTGCTTACACAAGTGGAAGCAGCACAGAGGAAAGAGGCAATTCTCAAGGCAAGATTGGGGCCCTAGATGGATGAGGAATACATCATCTTTGCCAATATTCTGGGGAAATTAGTGAACTTGCAGAGCACACAACAGAAAATCTAGTAGGATAGTGTAGGACTAGCCATAGAGCAGCTGGTGGAACAAATTGAAAAGGCAGTGACACAGAGCGTGGCTAAGTTAACACTTGCACAAGTGGAGTTGGGATCTTCATAGTAAGAACTCCACATCAGCCGAGTGACTTGAGAACGAGTCACGATCTTTGTGTTGGGGGCCTGTTTGGATGGGGTCCCCTAGGGTCAATTTTAGGCAAAAGCCAAAGTTTTGGGGCAAAAGCCCAAGTTTTGTTGTATAAAGATGTAAACTCTCTGCAAATTGTGGTCGTGGAGCCCGTAGATAGTTAAAGAGTCATAAATGGTTTTACCCTTCTTTATGTAATTTGAGTCAGATTTTTGAGGATCTACCCATGGTCCGCAGACCATGGGATTGTATAAATAAGTGTGTCTTAGGATGTCTAAGGGAGAAGTAATGAAATTATCTATGGGATAAGTCTAGAGAGTTAGAACAAAAGAGTAGGAAGAAAGGTTCTACAACTATGTGCGCATAGGCCTAAAGTAGAGTCTGCAGCTGAGTGCGCAAACCCATACAGTTGAGTGCGCAAGGAGGTCTTGAGTCTGTAAGCTTGAACTAATTATCAATAAAGAAGATTATTGTAGAATTTCCTGTGTTTCATCTATTTACTTCTGTTATGAATGAATGTGCTTATCCTGTGACAAATGATGGGTTTATGAAATAATATTGTATTGATGCGCGACTTTACTTTCTTTATATTGTTATATGAACACAATTGATGTTAATTACTTTCACAAATATTATTTTCTTGTATGTTAAAGTTATCAGACATTTAGACTGCTATCAGTAATTGCTTGATTAAGAGTAATCTTTAATGCATGAAAGTAGTTGATTATTTCATTCAAGGTCCATGAAAGGCAGTTTTAGACCTTCACGGAGGTATAGAGGTTGATTAAAGGGATTTATATCGATAAGCTATAAAATCTTATCAATCTATGCAAAGGCAGATTTAGGGCATAAAACGACATCAAACTGATCTCTCGGTATGGAAACTTGGTTCCAGAATTCCCCCATACTGCTTTGGCTAAGACTTCAGTCCACACTCCACGGTTTGATGCCAAAAGGGCCAATAGTGGATGGATTTGTTTGGCACAACTAACTTCGAACTTGGGTGAGGACCCACTAACCCAACAGTTATGTTCCATTGATTTGTCTTCTTATTTTCATAGTGCTTTCATCGATCTATTAGCTTTTGTTGCGCACGGAACCCCCCCACAGTAGGTTTTGGGGCTCAAAGCCCAAGTTTTGGTCAAAGATGGTGTAGAACTCTGCGAATTGTTGGCGCAGAGCGCAAAGTGTACAATTGAGTCATAGGTTTATTTTCCCTAAGAAATTTATTGTAAATTAGTGTAAAGTTAGCCTAGCCATGGTATCCGGACCATGGGATTTTATAAATAGAGCGAAGCTCTAAGTTGTAAAGAGAGTTGATAATAGGAAATATAGCAAAGGAATGGTTCAAGCTTAGAGTAGAAGTCTAAGTGTATTGGGTAGTAGTAGTAGGAAGAGGTTCTACAGCTGAGTGCGCAGAGGCCTAATAGAGTCCGTAGCTGAGTGCGCGAACCCCTGCAACTGAGTGACGAGGGTGGTGTCAAGTTTGTAAGAAAGATTGGAAATTAATAGAAGAGAAGTTGACTCATATTCTTCTGTATTGGTAGTGCATTATCTTCTTTATTCTTATATTACTTTATGTATTGTGCATACTGTTATGGTTGATGAATATGCTGTAATAACAATAAATTTGGAACACATAAGCTAAGTAATTGGTTACTAAGAAAATGGCTTGGGTATTATTGGAGTTTCTCCCTAAGAAGGGTTGTGCGGAAGCCGCATCGCAGGTCGCGAAGGAATCGCAAGTGTGCATAATGATAGGTCAGACTGTAGACCTCCAGAATCCCATTAGACATCTCAAGGGTGCAGAAACCTGGTTCTAGCACCCTCCTATACTACTTCGGGTGATACCTCAGTCCGCGCTCTGCGGATTGTTACTGAAAGGGCCAGTAGTACCAAGATTTTCTGGGCTAAATCACCTTTGAACCTGGGTCAGGCCCAACTAAGCCAACAAATGGTTCCGTTGTTGGGACCGAGATCTACATAAAGGATGTCTGATGTCATGCAACAGGAATCTTAAAAAGAAAGAAATTGAAGAGTGGTTGGACAAGAAGATGCACGCGTTTGCGGCGCAGGAAAATGGAAATCCGCAAGTATTTAAGGAGAAATCGTTGGATTGCTACTTGTACACTAAAATCCAAAAAAATTTCTTTGCATCTTTTCCATCTAAGTTGTATGAGTGGATCGCAAGATTAGTAGATAGTCAGGGAAGGTGTAGGCTTGACAAACCAATAGTGTCGACTCTGGAACTAGTGCACAAACTAGAAGCCTAAGAAGATAAGATAGCGCCAGTTGTGGACCACTAGATCGACCAGATAATAGGAGGATTTATCACTGAGTTCGCGGTAGACACAACTTTCAGCTATAGCGAGACAGAGCGACGGCTTCTTAAGGGTCCACGAGGTAAGTTCGTTAAATATTTGAACAATTAGATTAAGATACTATTGTGTGAAAACTGGCTTATGCGAATAAATTAAGGTTTGGGACTACACAGAGCAGAAAGATCTATAGAAGCGGAAGCAGTGAAGAATTAGAAAATAGTCCCTTAATTTCACCTTTGTGAGAGAGCGAAGAAGAGCTCGCGAAGGTTTCTCTGGGAGGCCTGGTCAGTTTGATAAGACAGAAAATTCCACATTTACCACCCCCACCCACACCACCACCCACTTCACCCCCCTCACCTCCATCTCCACCCACTCCACCTCCACCACCTCCGCAGTTCAGTATGGCAAGTGCAATCAAACTATCAGTGTTCAGAGGAGTAGGAAATGAAGTCCCAGACCAATTCTGGTTCATGGTAAGAGTAGTATGGGAAGCACAAGGCATTGTGGATGATAATATTAAAAAGGCTACACTGGTGAGTGCACTATAGGATCACACATTAACATGGTATATCAATCATTCTAATGACCACTGAAAAGTAGGAATTGCAGAGATCCAGACCGCGTTAAACAGGGAGTTTAGTAGGCCAAAGTCAGAGAGGCAATTAATCATCGGGTTTAAAGAAATCGTGATGCTCCCAGGCGAGACCCCCTAGGATCTGGACCAAAGGCTGAAGAGTATGATCTGTGAAGCCAACATGATGTTAACAAATGCACAACATCATGCATCATTTGTGGCCTCACTTATGCCACACTTAAGGATGACGTTGTCACAGCAAAAAATTTCCACCCAGGCCGAAGCATTGGAGGTGGCCATGAGGTTGCCTGAGACCCCTATACAAGACCCTAGATTAGGAGTCCAACAGATCCACGCACAACTATAGAATCTGTGTCTAGAAATACAGATTTTGAAACAAGATAGGGCACCTCAACTAGAGGGTGCGCAAGGAAGTATGGTGCATAAAATGCAAAGGGCAAGGCCATGACAAAGATCATTGACTAGTGTTCGCGAACTACTTGGTGGGGGGAGGGCCAATGCCATTAATACTGGAGGCACCGATGGGGCTGAGCGCAGCATCTGCATTATGGTGTGCGATCTGCGAGATAGGAGGAAAATATACCATGAATAATTATCATCTGTTGCAGAAGTATATGCAGACATCCCAACAGTTTTTTTGTAATTTCTGTAGGTCTGTAGGCCATGAAAAATGCACCTGCCAAAGCTATGAACTAATGATGGATCAGACTCCTACGTACAGGGTATAGGTCAAAGCACAAGCCCTCAAACCAAATGGAGGGATGGTGCGCACTAGGTTTCAGGGGCACGGTCGAGGTCGAGGAGGGATAGGACCAAGAACGGGTCACAGACAAATAAGCTGTTACAATTGTGGAGGATTAGGGAATTATGCCCACAATTGTATGAACCCAACTAGGATATCATGTTGGTACTGTAACTAGTTTGATCATGAGTCAAAAGATTGTCCTTCACTGATAGCGAAGATGCACGAAAAGGGGGTACTCCAGCCCCCTCCGACCCAAAATTTACAAATGATGAGGTCTGAACCACGTGAAGAAGACCCAAATGTAAACATGATGCTTAGAAGCGGTATGACAACGGGAGATGATAAAGCAAAGAAATCGGAAGAAAGCATGTGGGTTTGTAAGGCTCCTATAAAGGAACCCAAGTTTGATTTAGAACGTGCAAAGAAGAAATTCATGGAAGCTAAGAGGAGCTTGATGGAGGCCTCCACTTCAGGTAGTAAGGATCAACTAGAACCAGGGATGGATCCTTCAATGCTCACCATCTTTCTAGAGACATGCATGAAATTGTTGTGTGACAATACGGCAGTCAAAGGGCTATAGGAACTTATCACTAGGTGGGTGGGGTCAGGAGAATCGCGCGTGGTCCAAAAATTAGGTAAGCATGTGTTATGCATAGGAAGGGAGATGAGGTTGACTGCGTAAATAGGTGAGTATGAAATGGATCAGGTAATCCTAGGCCTAGGTTCCAAAGCGAATTTACTACTAAATAAAATGTGGGAATGCATGGGCCAACCCACATTACAGTGGTCCCCTATTTAGTTACGAATGGTGAACCAACATAATATTTTTCCCATGGGAAGATTGTAGGGGGTGATGGTCGATATTGAAGGCACAAGCACGCAGGCAGATTTTGAAGTGATAGAGATTGTCGATGACAACAATCCCTATCCCGCGCTACTAGGGATAAACTAGGCTAACGATATCAACGGAGTCATAAATTTGAAGAAGGGAAAGATGATCTTTGAGAACAAGTCACTATGTGTAGTAGTACCGTTGGATCCAACCGAAGAAGCACGATACACTGAACCGATGCAAGACGACTATAGGGATGACAATCTCGATTGTATCTACAAGATAACTACACAAGGAGAAGATTGGGTGAATCCAACTACAGATGGAAGGATTTCATGGGAGCGCGAAAGCTCCTGCACTTCGGATTCAGACAAAGAGATAGAGCGATAGCAAAATTGGCTACAGGAAGTAAAAACATTGAACTGCATCATGATGATCAGATGATCATTGTGTTGTGTAAAAACATAGGAAAGGGAGCTAATGACATATGATGGATTCATCGGTGGATGAATTTCTGAGCAAATTTGAAAGCGTAGTACCAAAGCAACAGCGGTTCGATGCGCTGAAGTCAGCACTGCACGCAACACCCACACGTTGGTGGGGTACACATCAAGGAACTTTTGAAGGTTGCTACAGATGCAGAAGGATGATGTGCCTATGGTTTAGAAAACCCCAAGTATGACTAGTAGACAAATATGACAGATGAGATGATCCACGCATGCACCTCCTGAAATGGACCAAGGCCTATGGGGAAGAGCTACAGCCTGAATGGGTGCACCTATTCTACCATACCTTGGACATCATACCCATGAATTGGTATATGGAGACAGAGCTACGCCATGGTACAGGTGAATGGGATGTCTTGCGTGATGGATTCTTGTTAACATTCACCTTTGAATATCATTGGTCAGATACTGTGGATGATGTGCTACAAGCAATGAAAGCCGCTATCTTTAAAATACCACAGGAGCCAATGGAAGTACTTCAGCCAGAATGGATGATACAATTAAGTAGCACACTGGAGTGTTATAACGTGAATGTTGAGGAGGATGACGAGGACCCACGAAACATTAACATTTTAGAAATAGAAGGCTCTAGTGAAATTCACAGACCATCACTTGAAGAACCTGACATCACCGCGCCACTAAAAATGAAGTAGGTCAACATTGGAATAGAGGCGGAACCAAAATACGCAACACTAGGGGACTATTGGGATGGTGCCATGGTTGATAAGATTGTTGAGTTACTCCACAAATACCAAGACATGTTCTCAACCAAAATTACGGACTTAAAAGGGATCATGGACAATTTAGGGATGATGAATATTGCCCTCAAACTTGACATGAAGCCAGTTAAGCAACAACCTTACCGCTTGAATCCAAAGTATAAAGAAAAGGTCCACGACAAATTAGACAAAATGCTCGTAGCTGAAATTATTGAACCAGTGCAAGAATCTGACTAGGTGAGTTTGATGGTCGTATAGGAGAAAAACCGAAGGGTGAAATAAGAGTATGTGTAGACCTCAGGACGCTGAATGATGCCTGTATATACGATCCATTCCCAACACCATTCATAGATGAGGTAATAGAGAATGTTGGTGGTCAGGAAGCATACTTGTTCACAGATGGGTTCTCAGGGTACCATCAGATCAAGATCGCGCTAGAAGACAGGAGCAAGACAACCTTCACAATAGAATGGGGATGCTTTCAATACACTGTGATGCTGTTTAGACTGAAAAATGTGCCAGCTATATTCTCGTGCATCCTGGTAGCCGCATTCAAAGAATACATCCACAAATTTTTGGAGGTTTATCTGGATGATTGGATTGCTTTTGATTTAATTAAGCACCATGTAGCGAGCTTATGGTTGATGCTGGATACTTGCCGCTGACACCAGATTGTGTTGAACCTGAAGAAGTGCACATTCCTCATTCCCTTTGGAAACCTACTAGGGCATGTGGTCTGCAAACAAGGATTGATGGTGGACCCTGCAAAGATTGTCGTTATCCTCAATTTGGAAGCACCGCGAAGTGTTAAACAACTACGCACTACCCTAAGACACACTGAATACTATAGGAATTTCATTAAAAGTTATGCCTAGATAGCCGTGCTAACAGAAAATCTATTGAAAAAAGATGTTACATACTGTTTGAATGATGATTGCATGAAGAGTTTATATGTCCTAAAGGGGAAACTGGCCTCTGCACCAACGTTGGTCTTCTCGAAATGGGACGTGGAATTTCATGTACACATTGATGCGTCATGTATTGCATTGGTAGCCGTACTCACACAGGAGGGAGTGGAGGGTGTGGATCACCCGATCACATTTGCAAGTCAAAGGTTGTCCAAAGCAGAAAAGAACTACTTTACCACCATAGGCAAGGGGTTGGCAATGGTGTATGCGCTCCAGAAATACCGACACTATTTACTTGGTGGACATTTCAAGATGTATACCGACCATTCCATGTTGAAATACTTGGTGAGCAAGCCTGTGTTGGGGGGGCTATGCAGATGGATTTTACTATTTCAAGAATATGATTCTAAGGTCATAGTCAAGCCAGGACACTTAAACACAGGACCAAACCACTTATCACAAATTGAGACAGGCGAGGAACCAACAAATTTGGAGGAGGGACTACCCAATGCACAGCTCTTTGGAGTATGCATCGTGGATAGACACTTTGAAGACATAATCCATTTTCTAACAACATGGATTGCACCGAAGGAGTACTCAATCCAATAGAAGAAGGAATTGGTGGCACGTGAAACAGACTTTTCTGTGTAAAATGGGCAATGATGAGGTATTGCGAAGATACGTACTTGAATTTGAACAAGGTTATATCCTCGCGGAAGCACATGGGGGAGCTATAGGAGGGAACTATGTAGGACGCGCGACCACACAAAAGATTCTTCACGCAGGGTTATGGTGGCCGACCCTGCACCAGGATTCGAAAACGTATTGTAAGGCCTGTGATATATGTCAAAGGACGGGAAAACCATCACGAAGGGACGAGATGCAGCTAAATCCCCAAATGACGTTGCAACTATTTGAGAAATGGGCAATCGACTTTGTGGCCTAATTAAACCTTAGGGAAAGACGGGTGTGTGCTACATCATCACTGCATTGATGGGAGAAAATACAACCAGTCAAGGACTGCATGGCCGCGACGACTGCAAAGTTTTTGTTTGAAAATGTGTTGACACGATTTGGCTATCTGAAAATCTTAATGAGTGATTGCGGCACACATTTCTTGAAGGAAACCATCAACGCTCTCGCGAAAGAATTCCAGGTTTATCACCAAAAAAGTACACGGTACTACCCACAGGCCAATGGAATAGTAGAAGCATTCAATAAAATATTGGAGACTATGTTGACCAAAGTACTTAACGTGTAGTGGGACGACTGGGACTTGCGCATACCTACTGTGTTATGGGCATACAGGACAACATGCAAGAAATTGATCGGAGAGACACCATTCTGATTAATCTATGGTACGGAAGCAGTCATGCCAATGGAATACATCATCCCTAGTTTGCGAATAGTAGCACTCATAGGCATGATAGACCACGAAGCTCTCGAAGAAAGGCTTGCACAATTAGAGGAGCTAGAGGAAGAATGATTTTTGGCTGGAGTTCACTAGTAGGTACAAAAGCAATGTGAAAAATCCTGGCACGACCGCCATATCAAGTTGTGCACCTTCAAGATAAATGACCTAGTGCTACTGTATGATAACAAGTTTGAAATTTTTTTGGGAAAGTTCAGAATGCACTGGCTGGGACCATATGTGGTAAAAGAGGTCACAGATGGAGGTGCGATCTAGCTAGTCAAACTTAATGGATAACCCTTCCCAAGAAAAGTAAACGACAGTCGCCTGAAGCCCTACACGGGTGGGCTAGCTGTTTGACTAACCAACCGAAGCACAATCTTCACAACCCGAGGAGTCGGACAAGGGCATGGGACTATAAACATGAGCACCAGAAACTGGTACTAAAGAATGGACACGAGTCAGACACATATGATGTAGAATCAATAGAAGAGTGCATATAGATGATCTAGTAGACTGCAGATCAGTGTGCCGCGAACCTCAAGGAAGCGAAGGAATGGTTGGAGGGGCCAAGATCGCCGCACCAGCAAAGAGACTTGGGACGAGTCACAATGATTGTGTTGGGGGAATGTTGGGCATGGAATCCCCCCACAACAGGTTTTGAGGCTCAAAGCCCAAGTTTTGGTCAAAGATGGTGTAGACCTCCGCGAATTGCGGGCGTGGAGCGCAAAGTGTACAATTGAGTCATAGGGCTGTTTTCCCTAAGCATTTTATTGTAAATTACTATAAATTTGACCTACCCATGGTCTGCACACAATGGGATTTTATAAATAGAGCGAGGCTCTAAGTTGTAAAGGGAGTCAATAATAGGAAATATAGCGATGGAATGGCTCGAGCTTAGAGTAGAAGTCTAAGTGTCTTGGGTTGTAGTAGTAGGAAGAGGCTCTGCAGCTGAGTGTGTAGAGGCCTGGTGGAGTTCGCAGCTAAGTGTGTGAACCCCTGCAGCTGAGTGCGTATGGTGGTGTTGAGGTTGTAAGCAAGATTGGACATTAATAAAAGAGAAGTTGATTCATATTCCTGTGTATTTGCAGTGCATTATCTTCTTTATTGTTGTATTCATTTATGTATTGTGCATATTGTTATGGCTGATGAATATGCTGTAATAACAATAAATCTGGCACACATTGTAGAAATTCCCACTGTAGATCAACAGATTATACAATATACTAAAACACAATACAAGATCTACTTCTACAACACTTTGCAGAAGCTTAATCAAATATTTGCAAGATCAATGAGAACACATATAACTAAGAATGAGAAGCAATCACACATAACATAGAAGAAATAACCTAGGGAAAGCCTCAGCCTAAAACCCCAATCTTTGTATTATCATACAAGTGGAAAATACTCACAGAATTACACAAATCCTTAGCTTGGAAGCCAACCATCTCTCAATATAATCCCTCTGCTACTCAGAGACAGTCAAAGGACTCTCACAAACCTTCTCCTATGCTCTCCAAGCCTCCTATTTCCTTGTATAGTTTTTCTTGGGGTCAAGTGCTTCCACACACGTGAATTCCCACCTCACACTGCTCACTTGGCCCAGTAGTAACTATGCAATCTTGAAGGAGATAAATCCTTCTCCATGGATAAGTTTCCTTTATAGGAAAAATTCATCCAACTGATAGTACATTGTCCCTCTTCTGATCTCAACTGGGTCTCTGTCTGAACTGACATGTATGAGTTATTCATTAGAGAATATTCAGTTATCTGATATGCAGCAGTTATATGCAAGCATGCATTAACTAACTAAACTCACATTAATTTAAACAAACTGTTTAAGTCAATTTAACTAGACTTGACTCAGTTAACTGAGCCAACTAATTACAACTCAAATTAGAAATCATCCTTATCTCTTTAACTGATGGATAAATTCCTTAATTAATGGAGAAATTGTTGCATGTCCTCACATAGACTTCATGTTTGATTTTTCACATCTAATTAACTCATGGTGAATTAATTAATTTATTTTCAAACAGTTGTTAAGTTCAAATTTGAATTTTACTTCATTATTTTAGTTTAGGGACTGACTAAAATAGGAATCCATCCCGAACTACTAAAAATAGCAATTCTATTTTTAGCACTTCCATTTTTCATTCCTTGTTGCTTAATCCGGCACTGATACCCAAACTACTATTTTTAGCATTTCTTGTGCTATTTTCAACACTCCATCTTAACAAGAAAGGCATTCAACTCGAACCCTATCCTGTACCATTGGAATGTTCTGCATGCAACACTTCTGCCAAGTGTGGTTTCTCCAGCAACTCTAGAAACAAAAAAACTCTCCACTGACCTCTTTGTTGGGCTAGAAACATACTCTGATGTTGACGCTCCACCTACTGCTGACAAGTGCTCCCTCTCTGACCTCTGAGCTGCTGCAACACTCCATGCATCTCACACCATTGAACACCTCTCTGTGCCATCCTGCACTGGTGCAACACTCCTGTGCCTCTCGCATTACTGCAGCCTGCTAGCTCTACACAGTCCTAGGACTCCTACACTATAGCTCTCTCTGTTGCTCCATCTGCATCTGTCTCTACCCACTTAGCCAATCCTGCTACTCCTCATCGAGGTTCCTATAGCAAAGTCAAATCAAAGAGGTTGGGTACCTCAAGGATCATGCCCCTATTCCAGCCTTCTTGGGATTGTACTCCACATCGCCCCACCTCTGACCTGGAGGTATGGATGCATGTGATCCCTATGTCCACCTCGCTCGAAATTTCCCCCTACTGGAGGTCTTTGCATGAGTAGATGTCTCTACTCGATCTCCTCTCAACTTCTCTAATTGTGGCTGCTCCACAACCTCCTGAAGCTGCTTCACCAATCGTGGCTCCTCCACAATCATCTGAGACTTCTTCTGGCACTGCATGTTGAGAGGTAATGTACTCTACCTCTCAACCACCAAGTCTCCATTAGCTGCCTTGCTCCTCAAGGCTTTGCATGCATCTTGAACCTCAAGAGCATATAGGTTCTTGACCCATGAACTGATCTCCTTCACCTGTCTAGTGATGATGTGTCTAAGGAAAACCTTTCTCTTACTGAAGACTACATCATAGTCTCTATCTTCCAGCATCGCGATTGACACCAAATTTCTCTTCAGTCCTAGTATATACTTGACATCGATCAAGGTAGTGTGAGCTCCATGCTCCTTATGAAAAATGACCATGCCTACACCTAAGAGACTATACTTTTCATCATTACCCATCGATTTGAGTATCTGGAGATCTTTCTCGTCCAAAGTACTGAACAAACTCTTGTTGCCGGTCATGTGGAAAGAAGCTCCATTGTTAAGAAACCAACAACTTCCCACCATGGATGAAACCATGCATGCGAATAGTGTGAAATCTAACTCAAACTGTGAGGCCAATGCCTCACCTTCTGATCCTTCCACAGATCCCTTCTTGGATTTCCTTAGTGGACAATTTGTAGCAAAATGGCCCACCTCGTGACAATGAAAGCATCACACTTTCGATTTGTCAAACTTTCTTCCCACCTTGGGAAGAACTAGATTGGGAAAGAGAATCCTTCTCCTTCCCCTTCTTTGCCTTACTAAGGCACAGTTTTCTTCATCCTCCATGGATGAAGAACTAACTCTAGTGCTTCTTCTTATCTCCTCTTGCATCAGATATGACCAAAGTCATTCACAATCTAGCAGTTTCTCTCTTCCATTAACCGAGTCCTGGTAGCTATGCTAGCTCTTAGGAAGGCCATGGAGTGCAAGACTCACCATGTCATCATCAACTGTCACGATCCCTACACTTCCAAGCTCATCCCTACATGTGGTGAGCTTGTTTAGATATGTAGAGATCGTGTCGCCCTTTTCACACTTGATCTTCTGAAGCTTGTCCTTCATTGCCAACTTCCTCTGATTGCTGCTATTCTAATATAGATATTTCAATGTTTTCCACATTGAAAACGATGTCTCCTTCCCATGGAGGCTCGAGACAATGTGGTCTCGAACTCCGTCTAGGAGGATTCTCCTTGCTCTAGCCACACATTTCTTCCATTCCGCCAGTTGAGTAGCATCGGTCAGCTTTGGGACTTCTTAATTAGTGAAGTCCTCTAGATCATTATCCTCTAATACTGCCTCCATGTGATCCTTCGAGGCTATATAATTCGAGCTGCCATCAAAGGCATACACGAGTCCTAAACCACTGAACGCCATAGGTGAAATTGAGATGTGAAAAGGACTCGATTTCTATCTTCAGGAACCAAACTTTGAACTTCTTCTTCTTGTATATTGTTCTTCACCTTGACCACATTTGCTCTGATACCATGTAGAAATTCCCATTGTAGATCAATAGATTATGCAATATACTAAAACACAATACAATATCTACTTCTACAACACTTTGTGGAAGCTTAATCGAATATGAATAATATCAATGAGAACACATATAACTGAGAATGAGAAGCAATCACACATAACACTGAAGAAATAACCCAGGGAAAGCCTCAACCTAAAACCCCAATCTTTTTATTATCATACAAGTGGAAAATAGTCACAGAATTACACAAACCCTTAGCTTGGAAGCCAACCAGCTCTCAGTATGATCCCTTTGCTGCTCATAGACAATCAAAGGCTCTCACAAACCTTCTCCTCTGCCCTCCAAGCCTCTTATTTCCTTGCACAGTTTTTCTTGGGGTCCAGTGCTTCCACACATGTGAATTCCCACCTCACATTGCTCACTTGGCCGAGTAGTAACTACGCAATCCTGAAGGAGATAAATCCTTCTCCATGGATGAGTTTCCTTTATAGGAAAAATTCATCCAACTGATAGTACATTGTCCCTCCTCTAATCTCAAATGGGTCTCTATCTGAACTAACATGCATGAGTTATTCATGAGAGAATATTCAGTAATCTGAAGTGCAACAGTTATATGCAAGCATGCAATATCTAACTGAACTCACATTAATTTAAACAAACTGTTTAAATCAATCTAACTAGACTTGACTTATTTAACTGAGCCAACTAATTAAAACTCAAATTAGAACTCATCCTCATCTCTTTAACTGATGGATAAATTCATTAATTAATGGAGAAATTGTTGCATGTCCTCACATAGACTTCATGTTTGATTTTTCACATCTAATTAACTCATGGTGAATTAATTAATTTATGGTACCCAAACTACTATTTATAGCAGTGCTATTTTTAGCACTTCTATTTTTAGTATTTCTTGTTGTTATTTTCAACATAGATAAGCTAAGTAATCCGTTACTAAGCAAGAAGCTTGGGTATTATTCAAGTTTCTCCCAAAGCAAGGTTGCATGGAAGCCACACCACAAGTCACGAAGGAATCACAAGTGTGTGCAGTGATAGGTCAGACCGGAAACCTCTAGAAGCCCTTCAAACATCCCAAGGGTGCAAAAACCTAGTTCTAGCACCCTCCCATACTACTTCAGGTGAGACCTCAGTTTGCACTTTGCGGGCTGTTGCCGAAAGGGCTAGTAATACCAGGATTTGCTTGGCTAAAACACCTCTAGACCTGGGTCAGGCCTCACTAAGCTAACATCTTTCGCTGGTTGAGAGTAGTTGTAGATTCTTGTCTTTTTCTTTAGTACATTTCATGAGCTTTTGAATCTACAAGAAAATCTACATGGTATCAGAGCTGAAGATAGTATACTAGAGGAGATTTTGAAGTTTTGAATTTTGGGTTACAGGTGAAATTCAAATTTGCAATACATACTTCAGGATCGACAGATGGCGTTCTATAGTTTGCGGCTTGAGTATGCCTTGGAAAGAATATAGAATTATATAGCTTGGAAGGATAGAATGGAGACTGTTCTAGAGGATAATGGCATGAAGGAATTCGTTGATCAAGACATTCCTAAGCCAACAACATCGAATGCATAGAATCTACCTGAATGGATGAAGTGTGTGAAGAAGGCGAGGTGGATAATCCTTGAGGGAGTTTGAGACCAGATTATCTCGAGTCTCCATGGCAAGGAAACTCCGTAAGCTATGTGGAAGGAACTAACATACTTGTATTAGAACAACAATTACCAAAGGAAATTGGCAATAAAGGAAAAATTGTGAAAAATCAAAATGGAGAAAGGCAAGACTATTCCAAAATACTTGACCAAGTTCACTGAATGTCGTGATGAACTTGGAAGTGTTGGAATCATCGTTTATGAGGATGATATGGTGAGTATTTCTCTTCTAGGAATCCCAAAGATTCAACATAGTTATCAGGACTCTATCAATTGTTGGGAGAAGCTGCAAGATTGGGAACGACTGTGGTTGGATTTGATGTAGGAGGAGATCAAGAGGAACACTAGGGATGACTCTTCATCAAATACTAATGATCAAGAAGGGGAAAGGGAAAACTTCATATTTGAAACCGGATTCTTGCCATGAAGGTAAGAAGAAAGACATGACAAAAGTTAAGTTCTTTCATTGTGATGAGCTGGGCCATTTGGCTACAAATTGTCCACTCAAGAAATCTAAGAAGAAGTCCTCAGGAGGAGTAGTGAGTGAGCCTTTGGCCTCTTAATTTGAATTGGAATTTTCCCTCATTGCATGCATGGTGTCATCAGTGATGGGAAGTGTACGATAATTAGACAGTGGAGCTTCATTCCACATGACTGGTGAGAAGTAGTTATTCAATGACCTCAAGGAGAAAGATCTCTAGATGCATATTGAGATGGGTGACAACAGGAGGTATAGTGCTACTGGATTGGACATGGTTACTTTTCAGAGGGACCATGGGGTTCCACTCACCTTGAAGAATTTTATGTATGTGCCTAGGCTGAAGAAGAACTTGGTACCCGTTTCCATGCTTGAGGATAGTGGCTATGATGTGTTCTTCTTGAAAGGAAAGGCATTCCTTCGACAGATAGCCACGATTCAAGTAAAGAAGATAGGGATTCAGGTTAAGAATATCTATAAGTTGGAAGTAGAGGATTATGTTGATTTGACCACGAAAGCAGAGATGATGTAGACATGAGACATTGGTGAGTTGTGGCACAGGCGATTGGGTCTATTGCATCATGGCACTTTGAAGATCATGAACAGATCTCTACTAGTTTGCCCAAAGTTACACTAGAGAAAGTTGATACATGCAAGGGGTGAATTTGGGTAAATACCCCAAGTCTTCCTTTCAAACAGAGATATTCGAGCAGAGTCTATTCTAGAGCGAGTCTGTTCATATGTGTGTGGACTATTCTTGACAACATCCATGGCCAAACATAGGTATTTTGTTATATTTGTTAATGAATTTTCTCAAAAATGCTGGATATTTTTCATGTAGAAAAAGGATCAAAACTTCTTTTGTGAGTTTAAATCATTGGTTGAGAAAGAGTCAGGAAAGAAGGCTAAAGTTCTACAGAGTGATAACAGTGGTAAGTATGTCTCAAATGAGTTTAAGAACTTATGTACATCGGAAGGGATTAAACAAGAGTTGACGATACCCCATAACCATCAGCAAAATGGGGTGTTTGAGAGGAATAACATAATCATAGTAGGGGCAGCGAGGGCGATGTTTCATGATAAGGGTCTCCCACTACACTTGTGGGTTGAGGCATTCAAAACAATGGTTTATGTTCAGAACTGTAGCCCTCATCAGATATTTTGGATGAAGACACTAGAGGAGGATTACTATGGTAAGAGGCCAAATGTTGGTCACTTCAGGATTTTTGGGTCATTGATATATTACCATGTGACCAAAGATGCACGGAAGAAGCTTGAGCCAAAAAACATTTGGGGATATTTGTGGGGTACACTGATACACCTCACAACTATTGGGTGTACTTTTTAACCAACAGGTTGACAGTGGTTAGCAGGGATGTCAGATTCGATGAGGAGAAGGCCATGCGAGTTTCCCTTTAAAGGGAGCTTCAGATACATGCAGTTGATAAGATTTTAGCTCCTAAGGTTGAGGAGCCTCATATTTATGTGGAGCAACCACATGAAGAGGATCCAAGAGTGGAGACATCCACTCAGGTAGAGTCTTCAAGAGATGGGAGAAAGCACACCAAAGAGGCAGATAGATTGTTGTCAGATGCTAGAGAGAATGTGGGAGCACCCACATCGCAATGCAAACAGAGGAGGTCACCTGATAGGTACACTAGATACATGGCTCTTATGAGTAGATGTGTTGTGACAAAGCCATCTTCCTTTGAGGAAGTAGTGCAACAACCGATTTGTGTTGATGCCATGGTGGAGAAGTATGACTCCATAGTTTGTAACAGTGTTTGGAATGTGGTCTCGAGGCTAGAGGATAAGTCCATGGTGAGCTCCTGTTGTCTTTACAAGGTAAAGTAAGTCGTAGATGGTAGTGTGGAGAATCATAAGGCTAGATTTGTGGCTCGTGGCTTTTCACAGGTAGAGGAGATTGACTATGATGAGACCTTTTCTCCTATTGCAAGGTACTTGTCAATCAGATATATATATTGGCACTATCAATGTAGATGGGTTGGAAGACACATCAAATGGATGTGAAGACAACCTTCCTTATTGGAAAAATTGGGGAAGAGTTGTACATATAGAAGCTTGAAGATTTTGAAACCTTCGACCGTGAGTCACATGTGTGTTAGTTCAAGAGAGTGTTGTATGGGCTGGAGCAAGTAGCTTGTGCTTGGTACACTATGATAGATATGTACTTCACTAGGTTGGGCTTAATCAAGAGTGAAGTAGATAGGAACCTGTACCACATAGTGGTGGAAGGTAAACTATTGATCATTTTACTTTATGTTGATGATTTCATGCTAATAGGTGATGATTAGCTGATCAAATCTTGCAAGGAAAACTTTCAAGAGATTTTGATATGAAGGACTTGGGGCTCATTCACTACTTCCTTGGCATGGAAGTATGGTGGGGAAATGGGGAGCTATTTGTGTCTCAAGGCAAGTATGCCAATGTGATACTTAGGAGGTTCTACATGGAGAGTTGCAAGCCTATGAAGACTCCTTTAGATGGTAACTAGAGGAAGGAGGGTGCTACTTCAAGAGAGGTAGTGGAAGCTATTGTTTATAGGAAACTTGTGGGTTAATTCATGTATTTAGTGAACACACGACGCAATTTATGCTATCCAATTAACTAGATGAGTCAAGTGATGGTTAGGCCTACCAAGTTGTATTGGAAGGTGACAAAGAATGCATTGAGATACCTTAGGGGAACTACTTAGTACGGAATATGGTACAAATGGACAGAGTGAGTGACACTTCAAAGCTTCACGGATGTAGATTGGGCGGGGAGTCCATTTGATCATA
This sequence comes from Pinus taeda, assembly GCA_000404065.3. NCBI lineage: Eukaryota > Viridiplantae > Streptophyta > Pinopsida > Pinales > Pinaceae > Pinus > Pinus taeda. The sequence continues at coordinate 62,235 of APFE030399620.1, forward strand.
AACGAACATCAAGAGGGATTTTCAATATTGAGTCAATGAGAATTTCTTGGTACAGAAGGAAACAAAGATACGTTGCACTTAGTTCAGCAAAAGCAGTGTACATGGTTCCAATTCAAGCATCATGTGAAGCCATCTCATTGAGGAAGATCTAGGTTGGTCTATTTGGTTAGCAGATGGATCTGACAGTGATTTACTACGATAATCAGAGTTGTATAAAACTCTTTAAAATCCAATTTTTCATGATAGATCCAAACACATTGATATCCAATATCATTATCTCAGAGATTGTGTATTGAGTTTGATCATGTTGTTAGAGTACATTCCCATGGAGGAGAAAGCTGCTTACATTTTGATAAAGGCATTATCAAGATGTAAATTCGAGTTTCATAGAGATAGGAACAGGGTAGCAGATAATCCCTTTCTTTTGGGAGGGAGTGTTGAGAAATGGAAACAAGAAATTCCAGTTTAAATTTGTCCTTGAATTTAAACTGAGAATTAAAATAAAATTTTATTCCCATAGCAACTTGTAAATAGTTAATTAAGTTTAATTAACTTAATTAGCTTAGAAATTTTGAGTTGGAAGTCATGTATATGTTGATGAGCCTCATCATTGAGTAATTATATGGGCCTTAATTGGCCTTAATTCACCTCCTAGCTTAGTCAAACCAACTATTCTCACAACTTATTGCATACTTTTGATTATATTTTGCTTATGAGATGATCTAGAGTTGGATATTTTTCTTTGTGGTCTAATAAAAGATAAAAGAAATGAACTATGGTAAAGACCTTGGTAAAAACTCAAATGGGACAAGGGAGAGGAATTACAGGAGGTAAATCCTCATTTACTACCCCTCCATTCGAATATCCCTCCATTAGGTAAAAGTAAAAACAACCAAGAAAGTAAAGGTGCAAATAGCCAAATCAGGAGTACTAGAAGGTAGCCAAGCAAGTGAAGGTGCAAATAGCCAAATCAGGTGTACTAGAGGGCAGCCAAGCAAGTGAAAGTATGAGTTTATCTTGAGTATATGGACTAAACATCATAAAGAAACCATCTTCATATTATAATGAAAGGTAGTTAGCTATGCAATTAAACAACCATTCACATCTGAATCATAACATGGATATCATAAACATGAAGAAGATTTATATCGGGAACAAAGACATGTGTTTCTTTTATTATAGACAAATAAAGTACAGAAAGGAATAATTTAACCTTATTCGTCCTTTCATAGGCTCCAAGCAGAACCATCTCCTGGATTCTTCCAGTCTCAAGCCTTTAACAAATTCCTTCCATGACTTACTCTGTGATATCTCAAGTAGTATGAAGATATCAACACACACAAGGAAACAAGGGTTTCCTGTAAAAATGGGGGAAGTGCAGGAGGCACTAGGATCTTCAGACCTGGTTAGGGAAATCTCAGCATAATAATCTCTCTCTCTTCTCTCCTCCCTTTGGCCTTCCCATTGAAGCCTTTTTATATTTCTCCCAAAGTAGTTTTTTAGTTGGGAGTTTGTTGGGAACAGTTGGGCCACAGGCACTAACAAGTAATCAACAGGTGAAACCCGTGATCTCCGCCCAAAATTAAGGAGATTTTTTTTTAAGTGTTTTAAGACATATACGCGGGTTTGGTATACACAGACCCACGTATACACATGTTTAGCTCAGGGCAATGTCGCGTATAGGGAATAAAACACTGTTTTTTAAACTTTGGACCCGGTCTGGAAGGAGGGGTTGCCCTAGGCCATGAGTGCAACATCACAAACCTCAAGAGTGATATTTGGAGCTATAACAAAGCCTCCCTACTAGAAGGTAGCCGAGCTAGTGAAAGGGAAAGCATGATTTTTATCGCCTTAAACTCCCACCGTCAATTTTCCTCTTTTGATCCAACGGTTGTCGCTTCACTCGATTGCCAACTAGTTTGGCCGATCTCCACCATCCAATATCTACCGATTGATTCTACCTGTCCATCTTTTGAATTCACCTCCGTGACATAATCTCAACTGTCCATCTTGTTAGTTAACCTTGTTCACCCATTCACCTATGTACCTTCCTATGATCCGATCTCAATTGTTCAATGCCTTTCACCCACATGATCTAATGGTTCTTATGCATTATTGCTCCCTCATGTCCTCCTTTGACCTATTTTGATCTCTGACCATTTTTCCGCTTAAGCACAAACTTAGCTTAGGTTCCTTTGCTTGCACCTTAGGATAATTTTATGCTTTTTTACTTTTTCAACTTAGATAGTTGGAATTAGATTAGTGTTGTTTAGCAATTCTGCTTAGTCTAGATGTTTCCATGGTTAATTAGGTTATGGTGTGATTGAGGATTGCATGTTGTTTTCTTCATTTTGGTAGTAGAGTAGATCTCCCTTAGAATAGATTTTCTCTCCTTCCATAAAAATCAAGCTTCTTCTGACCCTATAGAAGTTTGGCTTGGAACCCCTGGGGTCTCTTGCCAGATGAGCAGTGACAACAGGCAATACCTTCACTTCTACTTGTGTATATAGCACAGACACCTCCAAGTTTCTACGAACCTCAAGTTGATAATTAAAGCTGGTAGCCCTGGGAGTTGCAGCATTCTTGGTGCAATACCTAGGTTCATCACTTTTTGGTGCCATTGTCAGGGAGGTGTCAGAGTAGGAGTGGTTACTTCTCCTTCTTCTATTTCTAGTCTCTAACTTTCTTTTCTTTTACTTCTAGTCTTCAATTTTCTTCCATTAGTTTATTTTTGCAAAATTAATCTAGTTTCTTTATTTCATTTGTCATTTATCTGCATTCCTTTCCATTCTGCAATTAGAATTCCAATTCAGCAAGTAGTTTCCTTCTTATTATTATTTTTTCATTCAATTAAGAAATTTCATTCTGCATGTTGTTTTCTTTCTGTCAGTAGTCTTTCATTCAATAATTTCAATTCAGCAGGTAGTTTCCTTTTTGTTAGTGGTTTCTTTCAATCAACAATTTCCTACTTGCAGAGTACTTTACAGCTTTAAAGAAAAATCTTACAAAAAACCAAAAACATTTCCTTTCATGCCTTGTAGGAATAGAGATAATTCAGGAAAATTCTTGTCAAAAAACCCCACTGCATCCAACAATCAACCTTCTTTTTCTTCACTGGTGTTGAATTGGAAGACCCTTCAGGTGAGCAACCTTACCTATTTGAGGAACCTATAGGGGAAGAAGAAGATAAGAACCCATTCCTACTAAACCAATGGTTGAAAGCCAAGATGACAGAGGAAACAGAGAGAGAATTGAGAGTGCCTTCCCCATTAGGGAAACCAATGTGAACACTAAAATGAAGAATATAAGCCCTTATGCTCTACCTCATTTCCATGGCTTGACCACAGAGGACCCTGACACTTTCCTATTTGAGTTTGTTGTTATATGCCAAACCTATGACCATAGAGAGGCTGAGAAAAGGTTAAAATTGTTTCCATCTATCGTCAAGGATGCAGCATTGCACTCGTTCATGGGTTTACTTGGAGATAACATCATAACTTGGGCTCAGATGCAACAGGTCTATAACAACAAATATAGGGACTACTTTAGGTTGAAATATGCTAAAGAAGAGATTTTTAGGATGACCATAGGCCAGGATGAATCCTTAGAAGAATATGAAGAAAAATTCTAGCTGAGTTACAAAAGGGCCAGGGGCACACTTGACCCTGAGTCACTGAAATTGGTTCTGCTTAGAGGAGTAAGGGAGGACATCCTAGATACCTTTCATTTGTTAACAGGATGAGATATCTACCAACTACCCTATAAGGATATCAAGGTTGTCTTTAGAAACCATTCTATGGCAACCAGGAAAAAGGGTAGGAGTAGTCAACCTATGGCCAATACATCATCTTCCAACTCATCCATCAAGGGTGAAAATGGAAATATGTTGGAGGACATCAAAAGTGAGATTCTACAAACCCTTTCCTTGCAATTGGATTCGATGAATATAAAAAGGAAGCAAGAGGAAGTAGACAGAGCCTTGGCCATCTTTTGTCCTAGATGCACTAGGAGGAATCCTAGGAATGAATGCCCATTGAATTGTATTGAGATTTGCTCAGTTTTTATATCAAGGAGTTGAAGGGGTCATTGAGCAGCTTTGCTACATCAACCAAAGGAGACCTCCTGAGCCTAGACCATACCAACAGGGTATGCAAGGATCATCCCATGCATATTACAGACCCAATCAAACCACAACTATACCTTCTTGGGGACCCCCTACTCAACCTTCCTGGTCTACAACCCCTCCTTGGACCTATGCACCTCAGTATCATTCCCAGCCATCCAGCCAGTCATTCCAACCTTACATTAAACCACAACATCAGTCGAATACCCCACCCCAGGGGTGGAGGCCCCAAGTTAGCATGTTCCAGCCTTATTGCCTCCACCACCTACCTAACCACAACTCCTACACTCTACTCCACCTAGGCAACCCCATATTCCTACCCAGCCAAATCCAAACCCAAACAATAGGTAGACTCAACAAGGATATGGTGGAGAGACAACATACCCAGCTTATGCTATATAAATCCAGGATATCAACCTAAGATCTGGGAGAATTATCCCAGATAACCAACCTCCCTCTCCACATAGGGAGGTTGAGGAAGAAAGAGAGGAAAGAAAACGTAAATAAAATCCACCCTTTCTTGAAATATTAACCCAACCACTACAACCTACCCCAGAAGAAACCAAACTTCTGGGAGAATTGAAAAACCTATGTGTAAAGATCCCCTTTCTCTAAGCAATCAAAGATGTTCCTATTTACAATAAATTGATTAAGGAGAAGTGATTTAAGCATCTAGGAAGAAGAAAAAGGGATGCCCCTACCATTAATGCCATTGGGCAGTTATCCGACTTAATGCTAGGGCAGGTAATATGTCCAAAATACTTAGACCCTGGAAGCCCTATAGTTGATGTGCACATCAATGGCACCATTGTCCCACACACTTTGATTTATCTTGGGGCTTCCATTAATGTGATGACCAAGGACACCATGCTCAAGCTTAACCTCCAAGGGTCATTAAGGAAGACCACAATAGTGCTACAGCTTGCAGACCATTCCACAGTCACCCTGAAGGAATTGTGGAGGATGTGATGGTCTCCATTGATTCATAGGAGTACCCTATAGATTTCCTAGTTCTCCAACCTTAGGCTAAGCTTACTGGTTACCCTCGCATCCTTGGGAGGCCATGGTTGGCCACAGTTGATGCCTACATTAGCTGCAAAGCTGGGAATATGACCATCAAGAATGGGCATATGTCCAAACAGTTAGTCTTATACCCTCCCGCTCAACCATCCCTAGAACATGATTTACCTTTATGGTTGGAGGAGGAGGAAGAACATGAGCTTTATTTTACCCAACTTTATGCTATGGAAGCAATCATAGGAGGAGTACAACAAGAGGAGGATGACTTAATTGAACACCTGCTCTAAATTCAAACTCCTAGTTCATTACCCTTAGAAGAAGAAGTAAAGGAAAAATTGAACAATCATCAAATTGACTTATGCTTGTCCAATTCCAACCCACTTCAAGTCAAAACCATAGAATTTGGCCCAGAGAAAACCTTGAAGATTAATCCATCTCTTTCTACTTTAGAAGAGGGACAACTATGCAACTTGTTGAGAGAGAACCTGGAATCCTTTGCTTGGAGCTACAAGGAAATGAAAGGAGTGTAGGTTTTAACCCCGTACAGAAATTACCTGCATACGAATTCTAAATCACAAGAAAAATAAAAATGTGAGAGCATAACACATAAAACACATATACAAAGAGATTTCCCACTGCATCTCAAAACCGAGACTACCAGCTTGATTTTTCATTATGTTCCTTTCAATGTTACAATACATATTTATACATGTTGAAGCATCCAATACCATGGACAGAAAAACCATCACGTCCAATACCATGGACCAAAAAACCATCGATCTAATACCATGGACCGAAAACCATCACGTCCAAAAACCATGTGCGAAAATAATTCGCAAAACCATAGGTGGGTCCACCCAATCTAACATAGGGTCCAAAACCCAAAATTTTTCGGGGCGCTGCCCCGGACCCCATAAAGTGGGGTTATGGGTACCCCTCAAACCCCCTGTTAACTATGTGGAAAGAATATAACACAACCCAACAATCTCCCACTTGTTGTTTTCTTTCCACAGGGGGCCACAGGAGAGCTTAGTCATTTTTCCAGCCTTGAAACACCCATTGTTTCTCTACACAAGGAGAACTTCTCAGGGCTCACAAATTTTGTCAATGCATCTGTAGTATTCTTCAAAGTGTCCACCTTTACCAACAACACCTTTTTGTCTTCTATCATATCCCTCACAAAGTGATA